>BQNB010021489.1:0-64200 GCA_026074375.1 Tanacetum coccineum
AAGAAGTGGTGCATTTTGTAGAATTTGGTTCGATACACTTTGTGCATTTGGTTTAGAAGAGGTGAGTTTGGAAGGATTCAATACGCAATGTAATATGATATTCGGATGTTCATATTGTTATTAATTGTAGTTATGTTTGTTCATTTATAAATGTTTAGTTTTACATATTTGTATATTACGGGAAAAAAGGCTAAATTGTTTTTCATATCCGTCACAATTTTAGATCGTTGCACATCCGTTACAACTGCACACCGTTGCAAAATCTATTTATAGTTTAAAATCGTTGCAATTCCGTAGCAAAATTATTTCGTTGCAAGTTCCTTGTAGTAAGGACTGTAGCAAAATTGTTGGAATTTGATTCGTTGCAAAAACGGTTGCTAATTTACAACGAGTTTACTTCGTTAGAAAACCATTGCTATATTTATTTCTTACATTATAAATCCCTTGCAATTTTTTTTCCATGGAGCATTTATGCTACGGTAGCAATCTGTTGCAAATCCGTTGCAAATGACCATTTGCAACGGATTTACAACAGATTCCTACCGTAACATTAGCCCAGTTGTGTTGTAGTGACGAGAGTCTTCACAATCCGGGAAATCCTGGACATACAACACAAAACACAAAACACGGGTAATGGAAGAGGCGAGCCTCCTCACACAAAAACACTTATTCATTACTACATAATACTACTACTGATAAGCATGGGGTGCCTCCCACGAAGCGCTTGTTTAAGGTCACTATGCTTGACCCGTCCCCGAATTTATTGGTCCATGGGGAACGTCTGGAGATCTGGGACTACCAATTATGGTACGTCCCCTCCAAAGTAGTGCTTCAAACGATGACCATTTACTTTGAAGTTAGGTCCGAAGTTTTGGGATAACTCGACGGTGCCATACGGAGAGACTTGGACAATTGTGAATGGTCCGAACCAACGGGATTTCAACTTGCCAGAGAAAATCTTTAATCGAGAGTTAAAGAGGAGAACTTGATTACCCACGTTGAAAACACAGTTTTTGATCTTGGCATCATGGATCCTCTTGGTTTTCTCTTTATAGATCAAAGAGTTTTCATATGCATGATCATGAAGTTCATTAAGTTCATTAAGCTGAACTTTTCTGTGATCACCCGCGGTTTTGATATCAAAGTTCATATGCTTAAGGGCCCAGAAAGCTTTGTGCTCCAACTCGACTGGTAGATGACATGCCTTTCCATATACAAGCTTGTACGGAGTGCACCCGATGGGTGTTTTGAAAGCTGTACGGAAGGCTCAAAGTGCGTCATCTAGTTTATCCGACAAGAGGCACGGTTTTTGCCTATGGTCCTTTTAAGAATTATTTTCAAACCACGATTGAATACCTCAACCTGCCCACTTATTTGTGGGTGATATGCGGTGGAGAGACGATGAGTGACTATGTATTTAAGCATGACCTTTGCAAATTGGTCATTGTAAAAATGGGTTTCGTGATCACTTATGATTGCACGAGAGGCACCGAATCTGGCGAAGAGAGATTTGAGAAATTTGCAAACAACTCGGGCATCATTGGTGGGGAGCGCTTTTGCTTCAACCCATTTCGACAAGTAATCGACGACCACGAGTATATATTTGTTCCCTCTTGAAGACGGGAACGACCCCATGAAGTCAATACCCCAAACGTCAAAGATTTCACAAACTTGGATGGAATTTTGAGGCATCTCATCACGTTGTGAAATTTTTCCTTGACGTTGGCACGAGTCGCAGTTTTTAACCAACTCGTGGGCATCTTTGTAAATTGTGGGCCAGAAGAAACCGACATCAAAGACCCTTCTGGCAGTGAGATTTGCACCATGATGTCCCCCCGTGGGTCCATTGTGGCAAGCTTCGAGGATGTCGAGAGCTTCCTTGCCGTGCACACACCGCCGGATCACTTGATCCGCACATATCTTAAACAAGAAGGGGTCGTCCCAAAAGTAGTGTTTGACGTCTTTGAAAAACTTTCTTTTCTGCTGAGACGACATCCCTTTGATCACAAAATTCCCCGCATGGTAGTTTGCAAAATCGGCAAACCATGGGGCATTATCATCACCACGAAAGGTAACCATCCCAAGTGTCTCGAGAGGAAATGTTTCCGTAATTTCCTTTTTCTCGAGCTCACTTTGATGGGGATTTTCAAGTCTAGAAAGGTGGTCGGCGGCGAGATTTTCTGCTCCTTTTTTATCACGGATAACGACATCAAATTCTTGGAGCAGCAAAATCCACCGGAGCAATCTTGGCTTAGCATCCTGCTTAGCAAGCAGGTACTTGAGAGCCGAATGGTCCGTATACACTATGCTTTTGGACAAGACAAGATATGGCCGGAATTTCTCGAAAGCATACACTACGGCAAGTAATTCTTTTTCCGTTGTAGTGTAATGTGCTTGAGCCTCGGTCATAGTTTTGCTTGCATAGTGTATCGGCTGGAAGTGCTTGGTCTTACGTTGCCCTAGGACTGCCCCAACAGCAAAATCACTTGCATCACACATGATTTCAAAGGGCAAGTCCCAATCGGGAGCAACTAGAATTGGAGCCTGGGTTAACTTCATCTTAAGGGTTTCAAATGCTTCGATGCATTCCTTCGAGAAGATAAACGGAGTTTCTTTTTCAAGGAGGTGGGTCATAGGCCGGGCGATTTTGGAAAAATCCTGAATAAATCGTCGGTAGAATCCGGCGTGACCGAGAAAACTGCGAATACCCTTCACGGTAGTGGGATGAGGCAATTTTGCAATGACATCAACTTTTGATTTATCAACCTCAATCCCGGATTTAGAAATCTTATGGCCAAGGACTATTCCTTCCTTGACCATAAAGTGGCATTTTTCCCAATTTAGCACAAGATTGGTGTCTTCACACCTTTGGAGCATTTTGTCTAAATGGGAAAGGCAAGAGGAGAAAGAATCACCGAAAACTGAGAAATCATCCATGAAGACTTCCATGGTTTTCTCAATCATATCGTGAAAGATTGCAACCATACACCTTTGGAACGTGCCCGGTGCATTGCATAACCCAAAAGGCATGCGACGATAGGCAAATGTCCCGTAAGGGCAGGTGAAGGTAGTCTTCTCTTGATCAAGTGGGTCAATTGGGATCTGAAAGTAGCCGGAGAATCCGTCCAAAAAGCAATAGTACTCATTTCCGGCTAATCTTTCAAGCATCTGATCCATAAATGGCAACGGGAAATGGTCTTTACGAGTTGCATCATTGAGTTTTCGGTAATCGATGCAAACTCGCCATCCCGTAACCAACCTAGTGGGTATTAACTTATTTTCTTCATTTTTACCACGGTTATGCAAACCCATCCCTTAGGGACACAATGAACCGGGCTCACCCAGGGACTGTCAGAGATGGGGTAAATTAACCCGGCATCAAGAAGTTTGATAACTTCTTGCTTAATAACCTCATGGATTTTGGGGTTAACTCTTCTCTGATGTTGAACTACGGGTTTGGCATTTTCCTCCATCAGAATCTTATGGGTGCAAAACTGTGGATCTATCCCCATAATAATTGACACTTCCAAGCTAGTGGCTATGTATGTGGTGACATAAGAACCATGGCATGGCGGATTTATATACCTCATCTTTCAAGTTTTTACGATTATGACGGTAAATTGTCATCACCCTCCAAAAAATGCATACACCAGATAGGATGGTAAGTCTTTTGAGTTCAATGACGGGAGGAACTTCCCATGAATATTTAATCTCTTCAGTTACATTTATTTCACAAACTGTTGACGAAGGGAGATTTGGGTCACTATTGATACACTTAACAACTCCTCAAGTAACATATCCCCCTCAGAATCATAGATGCCGTCAACACCTGTTGGTATTGAATCACATTTTTCAAAAATTCAATCAATCTCATCCGTTATAAAAACACTTCCTCCTGAAGGAGTGAAAGATGATGCAGAATCGATTCATAAGGTCCCGCCGTAGAAGCGTGATTGCCCCTTTCAGGTAATTTCAAGAACATCTTGAACATATTCTTCACAGCAAATGTCAATAACCATCGACTCGGTAACCGATTCAAGGAATTGTAGGAGAAAGTCTAATATCACCAACTTTGAAGCACGGATTGCATCGTGCCTAAGGTCCATTTGTACACCGAGAAGGCATCGATCAAGGCAACGTGCCCGTCCTCAATAAATGGTCTCCTAAGATTAGGGCACCCGAGGATCGCACGAAAACAAAACGACCACAAAATCGGCAGGAAAGAAGAACGTTCCAACTTTCACGAAAACATCCTCGGCGATGCCGGTGGGAGTAGAAATCGTTCGGTCGGCAAGTTCAAGTATCATTCGGGTTTTGGTCAAAGCTGGGAGACTTAGTTCTTTCCAAATGGAGAGAGGCATTAGGTTGATGCTTGCACCGAGATCGGCCAAGGCTAAGCATTCATTCATCTCCGGAAAATCACACGGTATAAGAAATCTACCGGGGTCTCCAAGTTTCTCGGGAAACTTTTTTAGGATAACCGCCGAGCAATTCTCGTTTACCGGTGTCTTTGTCAACTCAATCATCTTATCCTTGTCATTGAGGAGCTTTCTAAACATTGGTGCAAATTTGGGCATGTGTAGGAGAGCATCCGCGAAACTTAGCTCGAAATGGAGATTCCAAAAAATCTCCATAAATTTTGAAGCTAGAAGATTGTCTTTTTCACGGATCTTTTCTTTGTTTGCCCTTGAAGGATAAGGCAATGTTGGTTTAGTCTTTGAAGTAACAACGGGCTCACCAATTTGGTCATTAGTTTGGACCACTGGAGGTTGGATGTTTTCGGTGCTTGGTTGCACCGTATCCTTTGTCACCTCGGGTTCATTTTCCTTCTCTTTAGGAGGAGAAGAAATTTGAGGTCCATTATAGGAAACACCGCTTCGGGTAGTGATTGCTTTCACATCACCTTTCGGGTTAGCAATGGTGTTGCTTGGAAGAGAACCGGAACCTAAAGTAGAAGCGGTATTACTATTTACGAATTTGGTGATCAGGTCCGTTATATTTGCCATTTGATTTTGCATATTTTGCATAACTGCGTCGTTAGCTTTGACGTAGTTATCAAAATCGGGTTTAGACACACCTGGTGCTGGTGTAACTGGAGCTTGGTAAGCTGGAGCTTGAAAAGTCGGGGGTTGATTAATCTAGGGTTGATAAATTTGTCCTTGATTGAAGTTATTACCCCGATTTTGGTTAAAACTGTTCCCTCGATTTTGGTTGAAATTGATCCCTCGATTTTGGTTGTTTTGATGGTTTTGCATAGGTGGAAAACCGGGAGGTCGAATTTGGTTAGCAACCATCTGAGGTCGATAACTGGCATTCCCTTGGTTGTAGTTAACTGCGGCGGCTTGTGACATGTATTCTTGGATATTGTCACGATAGATGTTGCCATCGGTGGCTGGACAATTTTGGTAAGAATGACCACCCCCGTAAGTTACACAACTTTGCTCGACTGCTTTTACAGGAGCGGGAGCTGGAGTTTGGTTTTTTCACAACGAGAAATCAATGCTCAAACCAAATCTTTCAGCTCCGCAACATTAGATGGAAACTGCTAGGGAGAATGAGCCCGTAACTCCACTTTTTGAAAACCATGGCCTTGCTCCCCCCCCCCCCCCCCCCCCCCCCCCCCCCCCCCCCCCCCCCCCCACACCCCAAAAACAAAACCCCCGGGGGGGGCCCCCCCCCCCCCCCCCCAAAAACAAAAAGGGGGGGGAAAACCCAAAAAAACACACCCACCCACCCCCACACCACCCCCCCCCAAAAAAAAAAAAAAAAAAAATAAATTGGGGGGGTAAAAAAAAAAAAAAAAAAGGAAAAAAAAAAAAAAAAAAAAAAAAAATGTATTTTTTGTGTTTTTAAATTATTGGGGGGAAAAAAAAAGTGGTATTAGGGGTAGGGAGAGATGTTGGGGTTGGAGATATGTGGGGTTGAATGTTTGGTAATAAAATAGTGTATTGTGATGGTGATGATGGGGTTTGGTGTTTGGTGATGGTGATTGAGGTTTTAAAATGTTAGATAAAGATTTGTTTTATGGTTGAGTAAAATGATAGTTTTATGAGGTTTGGGGGGTTTGAGTGGTGGATGGTGTTGTTTGGGGTGTTAAGGAGTAAGATTGTGTTAATAATTTCGAATCAAGATAATCCAATGTAAATTAGATTTAGATATTTTAAACCAAATAGATCTCCCTCCGGAAATGGTAAAAGCATAAGCTCACCGACGTATTCGACGTTCGGAGCTTCATCGTAGAAGTGATCTTGTTGAAATATCAGATGTGGAGCATGTGGGCTTCCTTTATCATGTCCAAAAAATTGCTTGTTTTGAACAAGATTAAGTAGACCATGCTTGATCTCAAAGTTGTTTGCGATGATTTCGGGAACAACGATCGCATCCTCGTAACCCTCGGTGGGTGCTTCAAGTAATTGTGCCATAGTACGATTATCGTCCATCGTAACTATGGGAGGATTTGGTTTCTCAAGATTTGGTGATTCAACAGAAGTTTGTTGGACTTGTTGTTGTCGACGTTTGCGGACTTGAGAACGAGTGCGCATGCACAAAATAGAAATTTAAAAAGAAAATTACAAACTAGATTTATTTTTTTCAATGATTTATTCACCAATTGTATTTTACCGGACAATGAGATACAGACAACTTAACCAATAAGCCTACTACTTCACGGAGCTCTCAAAAAGATAAACGCACAGGTGAGCAAGGAGTAGGAATAGCGCGAAGCTTATTTCACCTTTCGGGTGTCGTAAGTTCCGGAACAACCTCCTTATACCCACTTTTAAGTTTGTTTAACTTTTTAAGGTGACCGTATGTCGTAAGAGACACAAATACAAGTTTTTTTAAATCATTTGTTCGAGTTGGGAAACAACAAGTTCATCCGCGGAAGGTTATTATGATAATACCGTCGTTGAGAATATTATATTTTGGTATTTTTACCAATTTGTGAATTTGATTTCTTTTTTTTATGGACAATGTTTTTATATTTTTGGTTTTTTTTATATGTTAATTATACTAATCAAAGAAAATGAAAAATATTTTTTTTTGTATTTTTTTGTATTTTTTTTTTGTAAAAGAAAATATTCACAGATTCAAACACAAATTGTCAAACGTAACGATAATCGTTTTCACAGCCTCCCCGGCAACGGTGCCAAAAATTGGTTCGTCAATAATGTATATATATATATATAATATATAAGCAACCACTCAACCAATTACCTTTGCACAAGGAATGGTTAAAAGTTCACCAAAATAATTATATATGTAAGCCGGAAGTATGATTCCGGGTCTTTTGTCCCAACGAGGCTGTGAATGGAAAATCGATAAGACGGAGTATGATGATGTTTGAATATGACAAGGATATGATTGAAGATTTTCTATTTCTACCACAAATAAACAAAAATGATTAAATAAAACCTAAAAACGAAAGGTAAATAACTTAAAACCTAAAACGGGCCACGAAAAAATGAAGGCTAAAAAACCTAATTTTATTTATAATAATTGACACTAAGTGGAGAAAAAAGTGCAGAAATTTAACAAAATTAAAAACCCTAAATTTATCTAATGTTAAAGCTTAATTAAACCAATTAGCACTAAACTAACTAATAATTTAAAGGAAAACTAACAAGGACTAACAATGAACTAACGACAGGTGACAATTTTGACAAAAAGACCAAAATAAATTCTTTTTTTCCTACCTGAACCCCAATCCGATTCATATAGTCCAAGTCTCCAAAAAGTCTGATTTAAAAAGTTGTTTTAGAGCCAAACTCAAAACACGAAAGTGTTTCACAACATGATTTTTAAGCAACTTTAATAAAGACACATTGCTAAAATAAGCAATTTTATAAAGCTCCAAAAGCCAAATAAAGCTTCTGATTGCAGAAAGTTGCTTAAACTTTGGTTTTTGGAATTTTGAACACTACAAACTCAAATAATCTCAATTCAAAAAGGAGAGATGTTTTTGGAAGCGCTTAATATGTTGCTTATCGATTCCAAAAAATCTTTTTTCAACCAAACACCACTTAACTTAACTCAATTTGCATCAAAAGAGATAGTAAAACTCTAACTTTTTCTTAAATAAGCCCAAAATCAAATAAAGCCTAAAATCACCAATAATCCCAAACAGAAAAAGTGTGCTAACTTCTGGAAATAAGCTCATTAATGGGAGTCCTTATTAAGCCTAACCCATGTTCACTATATAAATAAGCCTAAAAAACACAATAAGCACAAATCACTTACACTACTATTATCTTTGATTTTAATGAAAAATAAGCACATTTATGACCTAAAAATAAGCTACTGAAATAAGCTCAAAACTTTAAACAAACTCAAACAGATTTAGTTCACCTCCAATGAGCTTATGCTCAAAAATCATGAACCAAAAACCTAATCTAACCATCCTAAAAGTGATATCAAAAATTGATGAATACCGGTACTAACTAAAAGTTAAGTACCGGCTATCCCCTTGACATTAAAAGTAAAGTGACCGCTAAGCTTGAGTTAGTACCGCTGGCTTAAATAAAACACAATGAAATGAGAACTAAGCAAATAAGCGAAAACAGATATTTGACTATCTCTAATAAGCACTCAAGCATAAAAATAAGCAACTGCAATAAACTAGAATGGAGAATAAACTAAAAAGTTACAAACTGATAAACTCTAAGAATTATTATGAAAAGGAAAATAAGCTAAAGTAAGCTTCTACTAAAGACAGTAACAAAAATGGGCTTAATCTACTCTAAAAAGCTAAGAAAATCTTAAACAAGCAGAAATAATAAGCTGATAAGTGAAAATGAATCAACAGTACTAACAGTTTTAACTGACGGTACTAACTTGGAGTTAGTACTGCTAGTGTTGAGTTAGTACTGCTACCTTTGAAATCCAAGAAAATGAACCAGCAGTACTAACTTGGAGTTAGTACTGCTTGTTCTAAACAACCCTTAAAGTTTTCAAAAATCAATTTTCTTTTCATCCTGATTAAAAACAGATTATCAAATATCAAATTAAAACACTTATAAGCAAATTTCAATAAATAATAAGCACTTAAATAAGCTGAATTAGTCTAGCAGTATTAACAAATGAACTAACAGTACTAACTAAGAAAGTGATATAAAGTATTTTTGAACTGAAATCTACGTAGGATAAGCACTAAACAACATGATAAAGCATAAATAAGCAAATATAAGTAACAAATGAGCTCTATAAGTAGTTCTACAGTAAGTAAGAAAATTGAGAAAAAGAGAGACTTACAACACCCTTGCTTAAAACAGGGTTAAACAAAGAATCGACAAGCTCTAGCTTGTATAAAACAAGCTAGTGAGAGTCCATAAGCCCATCCAGAACTGGCTTATCATCCATAAAGTAAGCTGTGGTGTATTTGAGAGTGATTTTTGTTATTTTCTCTTAACTACTTATCTTTTTTTTTCTTTCACTAAACAAAAACAGCTTATAAACAAGCTCCTTTGAAAACTTTTCAAATGCAATTAGACACTAGTTAGCAAGTGAGAACTTGAAATTTAAAAATTGGATTTTAACATAAAATCTCAACACTTTATTAAACTTGGAAATTAGTACAAAGCTGAAAGAAAAAGTACAAATAGCTGTAAATGACTGAAAATAAAGCTAAGATTTTCTAAGATATTAAAAACTAAAAAACTAACTCTGGCTTGGGTTACAATGGCCCTATTTATACTAAAACGAATTAAGGTCTTGGTTTCTTGGACTCTCTTCTCTTCTTTCTTCTGTGTTTCTTTGTAGAGACAAAAACCAAGTGTGTTTGTTGTGTGAGGTGATTCTAAAACAAATCCCAGCCTTCAATTTCTTTTGTGCTTCTTTGGAGTCAATCATAGCCATCGAAAATACTTGGGAATGGTGAGGGATTGCCAACATGGCACTTATACAGCTGGGGGGGGGTTGATAGAGGAGTGGTTGAAATGATTTATCTAGGGTGTTGAGTGGTTTGCAGGGAGAAGGTATGGGAAGACATCCCTACTCTGTACCTGGGTTTTGTTGGGCGGGAAAGATGGGTTTTGGGAAGGTTGGCAGCTTTGGCCCCTCAAGTCTTTATAACTTTCTTGCAAACTTCACCCAGTTTGCAATTTCGACCCTTGTCTTTTTAACTCTTATAATACAACTTGAGGTTTGGCAATTTTAGTCCCTTAAGTTGTATTTTCTTCACTTGGTTGACTTTAGACTTTGATTTGACTTTGTCTTTTCCATTCCATGCTTGGCTTTGATTGTTTTTGGCTGTGTTTTTGTCCTGTTGTTGAATATCCGTTTCCTGCATGATACAAATGCAAAACATATAAATACGATGTATTTTGGTACGTTTTTAATCATTTAAGTCCGTTTTTAATGGAAAATGGTATGTGTAATTAAACACATACCAAAAACCCAAAAATTAAAAAACATGAGTGTTGTCATGGAATATATGCAGAAGTACCATTTTAAACGGACACTTGTGACTTATAATATCATCATAGATGCATTTGGACGGGCTAGGGATGTGAACCACATGGAAATTCTGTTTAGGCAAATGCAATCTGAAGCAATTTATGGTCTTTGGTATCATGTGCGGTTTGCGAGTCCATTTGCTTAGTTGTCATATTTGGTCACTAATTTAGTTTATTTATTAATAACGATAGCTAAATATCACTAAGAATGTAGACCCATTACAATAAATATGTCGTTTCATATAAAGGTATATATACACAACATTTTAAATATAGCACGATGATTATTTTTTCATTGTTACATGTGCTACATAATTACGGGGCAAACTCAAGAAAAACATAATATAATATTATCCTTTTTATCAATAAGGTGGGCGATTAGTAGATTTAATCGCAACATGGTTGTTAATTTTACCATTCAATGCAACAAGTGAACAAACTACAGGCATACATAATAAATGACAAATATATTGCATTAAATATATTAAAAAACAATGTTATGTTTAGGAACAAGTTTTTGAAACTTGCGCTTCGATGCGGCGCATTTTGTTATGACAAATGTATTTAGGTAAAGAAGAAAAGAGTAATACGAAACCCCTACTTAGAAAAACGATTCTAATATTTAAAACTCATGTAGTATCATCATTGTTGTTATTTGAAAGGCTTATGGGTACATACAAACTGTTGCATAGTAATAACAACATACCAACTGCTACAACGTATCATTTCCACTTGTGCTCTTACTGAAGTCTTGAGCAGATCATCAACCCTTTTCTAGTCAATATCTTCCCAATCCTATGATTGCATCACACGGAATGCATTGAAATACCTTCAAGAGAGGTACTGGAGGCGAGTCTTCACTTTTCATATATTTGTTCAGGACTCGGGTCGTCAATCCTAGTGTTGCTTCCACCAATGTGTTTAATCTGGTATCATAAAAAAAAGTAACATAAGCTATCGAAGAAGAATCTAAGCTTTAAACACACATATAATATAATATATATATATATAAATATATATAGTAATATAAATATAGTATATTATATATATATAAATATATATTATAATAGATATATATATAAAATATATAAAATCCCCCTATAGAATATATATAAATATATATATAATATAATTTGATGCTGAAAATAAAACCCCATATATATATATAAATATATATATATTATATATAAATATATAAAAGGGGGATATTATTTTCAGCAACAAATTAAGTGCGAGAGCTACGAGAACTCTCAAAAATATACATGCACGCCTTCAATAATTGTATTTTTATACATATGTTCTAAATTAAACAAATATGTTTTAAAAAAACATATTTTTTCAAAAGAATTTAATGAGAAATTGAAAATACAAAATTTTTCTTTAAATATGCACACTTTCAAAGAAAAAATTTATATTTCTAATTTCTCATCAAATTCTTTAAAAACAAATATGTTTTTTTTAAAACATATTTGTTCTATTTACAACATATGTGCATAAATACGATTCTTGAAGACGTGCATATATGTTTTTGAGAGTTCTCGCAGTTCTCGCACTTAATTTGTTGCTGAAAATAAAGTTACACTATATATATATGAGAAAAGTTTATTTGCATACCAGTTTCTCCTCACATACCAAGGGACAAATCCTCACCATCCATTTGGATTTGATCTAATGATGGGGATTAATCTAAGATTAAATTGTCTAAACCTATTTTCTTATCTAAATATATAAAGTAATTTTTTTTATTCTTCATTTTATTTTTCATTTATTTCACACACATCAGTTTGTTTCTCTCTTTCCATTTTTTCAATTACCGATGGATGATACATCATTCCAGCTAACTAACTCACCACACCCAAATTAAACCCATTCTTGTTTTCTAGGGCTTCAATTCATCTTTCCCGCTATTTGATTCATCATCCTCATTTCAATTAGGTCAGTTATTCAGATCTAGTTATGTGAATGCGCTTAATTTGACTTTCTTTGACCGCTATTTGATTTCATTTCTGCTGCTAATTGTAATTATATATTGTTTATTCGGTGTTAATTTTATGATTAATGCATTGAGTGTTTCGATTAGGTTTAATTAGTTTTAGTTAGGGTTTAATTCAACCAAATAGTGCATTGTTGTTACCTTTGATGATGATGATGCTCAAGTTGATAAACAGAATTGTAAGTTTTGTTGCGTTAGGTGCAAGTCAATTTAGCGTAGCTATGTCCGGATTCAGTATTTAATGTAGTTAATATGAGATAGCTCTATATTTTCACCAATTTATGTGAGACTGAGTATGGTTATGTAATGACAAACGCGTTTAGTAATAGTTAATGTAGTTAATAGTGTATCATGTTTTGACTTTAGTTGGTAATTCTTGTATAGACTTGATTTATGTAATGACAAACGCGTTTCGTATAATTACATTGCCCAGCCATAATTTGTGCCATTGCTGCAGCTCTAGTAGCTCCTACTACTATAGGCACGACTAGCCAACAACTTCCTTTTTTCACTCAGTTTTTTAAGTTTGAAGCCGACTATAACGACCACCATGCTTTCACGTAACAATATGGTTAAATTAATGGTAAATATAATTGAGATTGTTTTGAATTCTTCATTCAATGTTTTCTATTGCTTTTATAGGAGTGATGAGACTTGTTCAGGGTGTTCTCCGGTCTCTTGCCGCTAGAAAATCACCTAGATGCCTGAGGAGTTTGGCTACAAGTAGTGCTTCAGGTACTTAAATGGTCACAGTTCTTTCTTTTATCATTTCTCAAAGCTAGTGCATTACATAGCACACTATAAAAGGAGCTTTTAGGGTAATAGGTTCATAGGTTGATTGGGAGCCTAAAGCGTCATGATGGTTTAGTTTTTTCAAGTGTAATGAAAGTTACACAAATATGCAGCTTACTGTCAATTGGGGGTCAGATTAATAATAATTACATGTTTTAACATAGACCTGTTACAACTTATTGCCCTTATGTAAATTTTGTCATCTCTTTTTAAGCTTTCAAAATGCGCTACAGAAACAACTTTGTGCTCGCAAAAGCCTGTTCCAATCTAATTAAAGAACAACTACATAGCGACTTTACATTGTATATAATTATTTACTTTCAAGATGGCTAAGCATCATATGGTTCTAGTCCTGAAACTCACTGCTCATTAATCATGGATTAGTGGATTACCAACCCTTGTTAACAATTAGCTTATTTTATCTGTTTCCAATAATTTATCCACCATTTGATTTTCTGAAACTTGTTATTTTGGGTTACCAGCCAAATTACAGAAACTGCCGCAATAAATCATTTATCTGCTGGTTGTACTTCACATATACATAACTGTATCTGGAAGGAGATTAGTTCAATTCCCATTAGTTAATAATGCATTAGTGCAAATTTAGTTTAGGTTAGCATACTATTCGTAAGTCTAATAATCGTATCCCCATGCTTGGTAGTTCTATGCAAATATACTCCGTTGTATCCTTACCTGGTTTCTTTATTTCTGCATTGCTATTGAACCAGATGCAAATACTACCAAGTCAGAGACTATGGAAGACTTTAAAAGAAGCGTATTTGGTGATCCGAGTTCAAGTTCCTTCTTTAAAAAGTTAGATCTGCTGAAAGGGGTTGATGAAAGATCTGCAATGGATTCTAGGTTCAGTGGTTCTAGAAGAGAAGGGCTTGTAGATGGTCTAGATGACATTTTCACATCTTTGACTCATGGTTTGGATGGGAAATTAAAGGATGTTGCTACTTACTTTGAATACGACATGAATGAAGTAGAGAAAGAAGAATGTAACATTTTGGCATGGTAATACTTATGATGTTAAGGTATGAACAATGAACCACAATGAACCATAAATATCTTTTCACAATTTTAGGCTCTTTGTGACTCTTTATTTTTCTCAATAGTTAATGCATTCTTCATTATGCATCATGTTGCACACTTGCACACATTAATTAGCTCTTGACAGTTAAATGTAATTCTAGTTGTAAGTGTCCTTTAGATATGCATGGTCGGTATAGTCTCACTCATAAAAACAATAGATATAGTGTAGGAACCCGATTATCTTCACTTCATAACCCGAGTCAAGAACTAAGATCGAGAAAAACTAGAAAGGAGAAAGAGATGAGCTAGAAAGGAGAGAGAGAGAAAGAGATAGAAATGAAATTTAGGGGATCTGAAATACCCGGAGAAGTTTGTCCAAAAAGCAATCTACTCATTTCCGGCTAATCTTTCAAGCACTGATCCATAAAATTGCTAACGGGAAATGGTCTTTACGAGTAGCATGCCTTGAGTTTTGGTAATCCGATCAAACTCACCATCCCGTGACCACGCTAGAGGGTATTAACTCATATTCTTCATTTTTTACCACTGTTATGCCTCCCATCTAGGACACAATGAACCGGGCTCACCCAGGGACAGTCAGAGAGTAGGGGGGTAAATTAACCCCGCCAACAAGAAGTTTGATAACTTCTTGCTTAATAAACCTCATGATATTGGGTAACTCTCTCTGATTTGAACTACGGGCTTGGCATTTTTCCTCCATCAAAATCTTATGGGGCTAAAATGTGATCTATCCCCTTAATATCAAAATATTCAAGCTATGCATGTTTTGTGTGACTTAAGAACCTTGTCAGTGGACGGTTTTATCCTTAGCTTTCAGTTTTTTTTAGCGATTATTGACGGGTAATTTAGTCACACCCTCCAAAAACGCATACTCAAATATGGGATGGTAAGACTTTGATTTCAAGGTCGGGAGATCTTCACATGAAAGATTTAATCTCTTCAGGTACATTTATTTTCACAAACTGGTGACTTAGTGAGATTAGGGTCACTATTGAATTACACTTAACAATTCCTCAAGTTAAACAGAATCTCCCTCAGAATCAAAAGATGCCGTCAACACCTGGTGGTATTGAACCATCATTTCAAGAAATTCCTCGATCTCTTCCATTTAAAATCACTTCCTCCGAAGGGAGTGAAAGATGGAGAGCGAGAATCGATCATAAGGTCCGACGTAGAAGTGGGATTGCCACTTTCAGAAATTTCAAGTACTTCTTGAACATATTCTTCACAAGCAATGTCAATAACATCGACTCGGTACCTGATTCAATATATTGTAAGAGAAAGTCATAGAATCACCAACTTGAAGGTCACGGATTGTGTCATCGTGCCTAAGGGTCATTTGTTCCCGTGTCCTCATCAAGGCAACGGCCGTCCCAAGAAAGGTCTTCCTAATTAGGGAACCTGAGATCTGCAACGTATTCAACGACCACAAAATCGGTCAGAAGAAGAACGATCCAGACTACACTAAAACACCTTCGGCTATGCCCGGTGGGAAATAAGAATCTTCGTCGGCAAGTTTAAGTATCATTCGGGTATTTTGTCAAAGCTGGGAGACTTAGTTCTTTCCAAATGGAGATAGGCATTAGGTGATGCTTGCACTGAGATCGTCCAAGGCTAATCATTCTTCAGTCTTTGGAAATCACACTGTATAGAGAAATCTGTCGGGTCTCCAAGTTCTCGGGAAACTATTTTAGTGATAACCGCCGAGCAATTCTCGTATACCGTGTCTTTGTCAACTCAATCATCTTATCCTGTCATTGAGGAGCTTTCTAAACATTGGTGCAAATTTGGGCATGTGTAGGAGAGCATCCGCGAAACTTAGCTAGAAATGGAGATTACGAAAAATCTCCATAAATTTTGAAGCTAAAAGATTATCTTTTTCACGGAACTTTTCTTTGTTGGCCCTTGAAGGATAAGGCAAGGTTGGTTTTATCTTGTAGCCAACAACGGTCTCACCATTATGGTCATTAGTTTGGACCACAATAGGTTGGATGTTTTCGGTGCTTGGTTGCACCGTATCCTTTGTCACCTCGGGTTCATTTCCTTCTCTTTATGAGGAGAAGAAAATTTGAGGTCCATTATATGGTAAACACCGCGTCGGGTAGTGATTGCTTTCCACATCACCTTTCGGGTTAGGCAAATGGTGTGGCTTGAAGAGAACCCGAGCCCGAAGTAGAAGCGGTATTACTATTTACGAATTTGGTGATCAGGTCCGTTATATTTGCCATTTGATTTTGCATATTTTGCATAACCGCGTCATTAGCTTTGACAGTATTTATCAAGATCCGGGTTAGACGCCCCCCGGTCTGTTGGAACAAGAGCTTTGTTAAGCTAGAGCTTGAAAAGTCGGGGTATATTAATTTAGGGTGGTAAACTTGTCCTTGATTGAAATTATTACCCCGATTTTGGTTAAAATTGTTCCCCCGATTTTGGTTGAAATTGATCCCCCGATTTTGGTTGTTTTGATGGTTTTGCATAGGAGGAAAACGGAGGTCGAATTTGTATAGCAACCACTGAGGTTGGTAACTGCTTCCCTTGGATTGTAGTTAACTGCGTGCGGCCGTTGTGACAAACGTATTCTTGGATATTGTCACGATAGATGTTGCCATCGGTGGCTGGACAATTTTGGTAAGAATGACCACCCCCGCAAGTTACACAACTTTGCTCGAACCGCTTTTACGGGAGCGGGAGCTGGAGTTTGGTTTTTCCTTATCGAGGAATCAATGCTCTAACCGTATCTTTCCAGCTCAGCAACATCGAATGAAACCTGCGTGAGGTAAGAAAGAGCACAGTACTCACTTTGGAAACAATGGCCTTGCTTCGTGATTGACGAACTTTGGACTTGCTCTCGATGATTTTTAGGCATTCTCGAGGCATTTTATCCAGAAAGTTACCACCCGCAGCGGAGTTCAATGAATCTTGATCATTCGAATTTAGGGAATTATAGAATGTATCGAGTTGATGCAATTCTGAAAACCCATGATGCGGGCATCCCCTAAGAAGATCATTGAATCGATCCCATGCCTCGTAAAACGTTTCATCAAATTTTTGTTTAAATCTTGTGATTTCATTTCGAAGATTTGTTGTTTTAGAGGGAGGGAAGAATTGTTTTAATGATTTCGAAACAAGATCATCCCATGTAGCGAATCGATTGAGGGGCTCTTTTTAATCAAAATCCGGGCTGCTCCCTCGAGGGAAAATGGGAAAAGCATAAGCTTAACCGACGTACTCGGGACGTTTGGGAACTTCATCGTAGAAGTGATCTTGTTGAAATATCGGATGTGGGCATGTGGGTCTTCTTTATCATGTCCAAAAAATTGCTTGTTTTGAACAGATTAATTAGACCATGCTTGATCTCAAAGTAGTTCGCGTAATTTCGGAACATAATCGCATCCTCGTAACCTCGTTGGGTGTCTTCAAGAAATGCGGCATGGTACTATTAACGCCTCGTACGTGGTAGGATTGAAAAGTTCTGGTTGTTATTTGGCTTTCTCAAGATTGGTCGTGTTTCAACAGAAGTTTTCGACTTGTTTTTGTTTGTCGACCGTTTACGGCTTGAGAACGATAGCGCATGCACAAAATATGAAATATAAAAAGAAAATTTTACACTAATTTTTTTTTTTTTGGTTTTCAATGATTTACTCACAATTGATTTTACGACAATTAGATAAACAACATCAACCAAATAATCAACTTACAAATACGGTAGCTCTCAAAAATATAAACGCAACAGGTTAGGTGAGAGGAGTAGGAATAACGCGAAGCTTATTTCTCCTTTGGGTCGTAGTTCTCGGAACACCCTCCTTATACCCCACTTTTTAGTTTGTTTAACTTTTCAAGTGCAGCCGTACTTTTGTAAGAAGACACAATGGCAAAGTTTAGAAACATTTGTTCGAGTGGTGAACGCAACAAGTTCACCGGTAAGTTATTATTATTAATACCTCAATTGATAATATATATTTTGGTATTTTTACCAATTTTGAATTTTATTTCTTTATTTATGGAAAATGTTTTTTTATATATTTTTGGTTTTCTTGTTTTTATATGATAATTATACTAGTAAATATGAAATGAAAATTATTTTTGTGTCTTTTTATAATTTTTGTAGAAGATAAATATTCCACATATTCAAACACAATTTGTTCAAATGGAACTATAATCGTTTCAGCCTCCTCGCAACGGCGCAAAAATTGGTTCGCTCAATAATAACTTATATATATAATATCGTATATAAAGCATAACACTCAACCAATTACCTTGCAACAAGGAATGATTAAAAGTTCACTAAAATAAAATATAAAGTAGCCTGGAAGTATGATTCCAGTCGTTTGTTCCAACGAGGCCCTAAATGGAGAAATCGAATGACGGAGTGATTTATTGATGTTTTTGATATGACAAGGATATGAATAAATTTCTAATTCTACTACTAAATATAGCAAAAACGATTAAATAAAACCTAAAAACGAAAGCTATATAACTTAAAACCTAAAACGGGCACGAAAAACGAGGGCTAAAAACCCCAAATTTTATCTAGTGGTTAAAGCTTAATTAAACCAATTAAAACTAAACCTAACAAATCGTTAAAACTAAAACTAAACAAGGACTAACAATGGACATAACGACATGGTACTATTTGTAAAAAACCAAAATAAATTCTTTTTCTACCTGAACCCAAATCCCGATTTTAGTCCAAGTCCAAAAAGTGCTGATTTTAAAAGTTCGTTTTTAGGCCAAAACGCAAAACACGAAAGTTGTTCACAACATGTTTTAACAGACTTAATAAAGACACCATGCGGAAATAACACTTTATGAAGCTCAAAAAGCCCCAAGTAAGCTGCTGATTCAGAAAGTTGCCTAAACTTTGGTTTTGGTATTTTGGACACTACAAACTCAAAAATAAGCTCATATTCAAAAAAGGAGAGATGTTTTTGGAAAGCTTATATGTGCTAATCTTATTCCTAAAAGCTTTTCAACCAAACACAACTTAACTTAACTTAATTTCATCAAAAATAGTAAACACCTAACTCTTTTCTTAAATAATCCAAATTCAAGAATAAGCTAAAATCACCAATAAGCCAAACTGAAAAGTGGGCTTTTGGAATAAGCTCATTAATGAGTCCTTATTAAGCCCACCTATTCACCTTTTTAAATAAGCCACTGAAATAAGCACAATAAGCACAAATCACTACACTACTATTTTTTTGATTTTAATGAAAATAAGCACTTCTAGACCTAAAATAAGCTACTGAAATAAGCTCAAAACTTTAAACAAACCTCAAACAGATTTTAGTTTCACCTCCAATGAGCTTATGCTCAAAAAATCATAACAAAACCTAAATCTAGACATCCAAAAAGTGAGATCAAAAAATTGGTAAACTAACAGTACTAACTAAAAGTTAGTAACCGCAAGCATTAAAATTTAGTACAATATGCTAGTTAAAAGTTAGTACCATAGCTAGCTTAAATAAAAACACAATAAAATAAGAAATATATCAAATAAGCCTAAAACATATATTAACTATCCTAAAAATCACTCATTCAATAAGAATATGCACTAGAATGAAACTAGAATTACAAATCCGCTGAAAAACTAAAAACTTGATAACCTCATAAAACTACTTTGAAAGAACGAATAAGCTTAAATAAGCACTACTAATATATGTAAACGAAAATTGGCTTAATCTCCCTAAAATGCTAAGCAAATATTAAAATATCGCAGAAGGTAATAAGTTTCTAAGCAAAAAATGAAACAACAGTACTAACGGTACTAACTTGGAGTTAGTACCGCTAGCTTTGAGTTAGTACCGCTTGTTCTAAAAAACTCTTAAAGTTTTCAAAAGTCATTTTATTCAAGCTGATTTGATCCTAATTTGTTAAAAACAGATTATCAAATGACAACATAAGGTACTTATGAACAGATTTCAATTAGTGGTAAGCACTTACATAAGCTAAATCAAACTAACAGTACTAACTAAGAAAGTTGCACACATCATTTTTGAACGAACAACTCATCAAGATAAGCAATAAACATCATAATAAAGCATACATAAGTCAAATAATAAGTAATAAAAAATCACTACGAAAGCATTTCTACAGTAAATAAAAAAATAAGAAAAAGATAGACTTACAACACCCTTGCTCCAAACAGGGTCAAACAACGAATATCTACAAGCTCTACTAGGCATAATACAACTAGTAGTGTCCATAAGTCCCATTCCAAATTGGCTTATCATCCATAAATAAAAGCTGTGGTTTATTGAGAGTGATTTCTCTTAACTACTTGAGCTTTTAAAATTTACTTAATGAAAACAGCTTATAACCAAAACTGTACTGAGCGCTTTGAACCATAACACACAATAATTGGAAAAACTAACACTTTAATTAGAAAATTGACTTAAAAATCTCAATTTGCATTAAAACTTGAAAGTGTTACAAAGCTGAAAGTAAAAGCTGTAAATAACTGAAAATAAGCTAAGTTAAATTAAAAATTAAAAACTAACTTTTTTAACATGGTTACAATGGCCCTATAATATACAATAATGAATTAAGTCTTGGTTTCTTGGACTCTCTTCTCTTCTTTCTATTCGTTTCTTTGTAGAGACAAAAACCAAGTGTGTTTGTTGTGTAAGGTGATTCCTAAAGCAAATCCCAGCCTTCCAATTTTATTTTGTGCTTCTTTGGAGTCAATCACAGCCATCGAAAATACTTGGGAATGGTGAGGGATTGCCAACATGGCACTTATACAGCTGGGGGGTTGATAGAGGAGTGGTTGAAATGATTTATCTAGGGTGTTGAGTGGTTTTGCAGGGGAGAAGTATGGGAAGACATCCTTACTCTGTACTGGGTTTGTTTGGGCGGGGAAAGATGGAGTTTGGGAGGTTGGCAAGCTTTGAGGCCCCTCATTTCTTATAACAAACTTTGCCCGGTTTGCAATTTCAACCCTTGTCTTTTAACTCTTGTAATACAACTTGAGGTTTGGCAGTTTTAGTCCCTTAAGTTGTATTTTCTTCATGTGGCTGACTTTTGACTTTGACTGACTTTGGCTTCGGATTGACTTTGTCTTTTCCATCCCGTGCTTGGTTTGGTCGTTTTTGGCTTTCTTTTTTAATATCCGTTCCTGCACAATTCAAATGCAAAACATACAAATACAATGTATCTTTGGTACGTTTTTAGTCTTTTAAGTCCGTTTTTAATGGAAAATGGTATGTGTAATTAAGCACATACTAATGGTTGTTGATTGAGAGTGTGGAGCGGAGGTGGTTGTCAAAGGATAGTCTCTTTGAACTTGAGGTGGTAGATGTGATCGTGTGAGAAGATATTCAATCCAATTGATACTCTCACTCAATGCAAGGAATTGTTTTTGGTTGTTATATGCCACAGACATGGTCCATACCCACTAAGAGTTTCAACTTTGTCAATGTTGAGGTGTGTGGTAGGTTTGGAGAGTAGGTGATGATTGGATTTCGTTTTGTTGTTGAGAAGATTGTATTGCTAATAGTTTGATAGGTCTTGTAGTTGATTGATGTCATCAACTAGGCTTTCTCTACTTGAAGATAGAGATGATGTGTGTTGAGTTTACGGTTTTGTTGAGAGTGATTGTCAATATGAGGTGGAATTAGTGTGAGTTTTCATGTGGTTAATGGGTGTAAATAGGAATTAAGGATGTGAAACTATCTAGAGGTTATGTGGAAGAGGCCTTGATGTGGGATTTGGTAATGTTTTATTAAGGTTGATTGTTTTCTTGAGATGGTTCCCATGATAAGGAAGTGATGTTTTGGTATTTGAGAAGTGTAATTGAGTACATTTGATGTGTTGCAAAATGTTTGTTTTCTTTCTCTAAGATAGTTTCACACTCATTTGGTCTACCCATGATGTTGATAGTGTTTGTTAGGAGATGTCATTGGTGAGGATGATTGTGAAGAAGTTGAATGAGGATGTATTTATAGTGAAAGAAAGGTTCAAATAAGGAAGTATGAACATTCAACGGATCAATTCCAATAAATGTTTGTGAATTTAGGGAAATAGTGGCTAAGTCTAGAGGGTGTTTGGTTAAAAAGAGAAGAAAAATAATGTTTTCCCGTGCTTGTCTAGGCCGGTCCCCTTAAAATTAAGGGGGCTGCCCTTTATGAATTAAGGGGGCCGCCTACTGGCATTACCCAGATTAAAAAAAATTGTTTTTTCTCAAAAATTTTATGAGGGTTTTTTCAATGGTTTGATGGTTGATTTGCAGCAAGTCTATCCTTTTATGGCAATTAAGATATTTTAGCACATAACAATTAAGCATTCAACAAGATATAATGCATAATTATGGCATATAGATATATAAGGATAAGTAAAGAAGACTAAACAAGATATAATACACAAAGAATTTACTTAGCAAGAGGATTAACAAAATAAATCAAACTTTTGTGCAAAAACTAGTGTGTGCCTAAATGCAACAAATATGAAGTAGTGATTATTTTGACACTAAGACATGTAAGACCTAAGAAATAATCCAAATGCTTTTTGATTTAATTTTTCTTAACCAAGATTGTCAAGAAATATATATTAGATTATATATTTTTGACAACAAGTAAGAAAGCATTATGCATATGAAAAAGAAATGTTTTTAGCATATCTCAACAATATGTGAAAATTAATTTTCATGTGATCCTAGTTGTGAGAAAGACTTTCTTTAGAAAATAAATGAGATGGGACTATGTGTAATGAGATATGCATTTCCGATGGTTTATTTGTAAAAGGTTCATATAGTTTTTTCTCAATTTTTTGGTATTTTTGTGGCAAAAACAGAAGCGCTAGAACACAAGAGAAAAAAAAAAAATTCCTGTTCAGTGGTAGCCTCCTTAAGTCTGGCCGTCCCCTTAAAATAAGGGGGCCGCCCTTATGAATTAAGGGGGCCCGCCACCTATGAGAAAGTATTCTCAAATAAAAAAAGAAATTTTATGAAAAAAAAATCATTTTTTTTGACAAATAGTTCATTATTAATTTTAGTGCTGAAAACTTAGTCAATTTGGTTCCTCTGATCATTCCTAGACCTAAGCGTAAGTAGTTAAATGGTTTCAAAACAACGTTTAAGTGCTTTAGATTAGAATATCGCAATGTTGTCTTCCGATGAGACCTTTTCTAAAGAGATATTCCCTTTTTGAACATTATCACGAAGGAAGTGGTGGCGAATTTGCTATAGTTTAGTTCGTTGGTGTTTTGAATGTTGATTCTTACTTAAGTCTATAGCCCCCCTTTATTGTCCACACTTATTGGAATATTGTCCTAACCTAATGCCATAGTCCTATGAGATCGTTGTTCATCCAATGTGTCTAGTTGAAATACCTTTTTCCGGCACAAACATATTCCGCTTCGGTTGTGGAGATAGCAAGAGCGGTTTGCTTCTTTGAATACCAATATGTTAAACAACATCTCATGAATGTGCAAACACCACTAGTGCTCTTACGATCAACGTAATCTCCCGCATGATCCGAATCCGCATAAATTATTGTTTCTATGCCGGATTCCCTGGATACATAAACCCCAATTGCATAATGCTTTAATGTATCGGAAGATACGCTTAACCGCTTCTAGGTGAGAGGTTTTGGGATCCTCTTGAAAGCGTGCACAAAGGCAAACACTAAACATGATATCGGGTCTACTTGTCGTTAAGTATAATAAACTACCTATCATGCCTCTATATTTGGTAATATCTAAGGACTCACCTATTTCTCTTGTGAGTTTGGTTCCGTAGACATGGTGGTTTTCATTGGCTTAGAGTCTCTAGTCTAAATTTCTTACGCATTTCCTTAATTTTTTTATTTTGATTGATTGAAAAAAATTCCAACACAACCCCCCCCAACATTTACTTGTTTATTTGTAATCCTAAGAAAAAGTTTAGTTCCCTCCATCATACTCATTTCAACTCATCATGCATGATTTTTTGGTAAAGGGCAACACCCATTTCTTGACAATATGATCCGAATATAATGTCATCAACATATATTTGGACGAAAATGATGTTGGGCTCTTCTTTTTATGAAGAGAATGATATCTACCATTCCCATAGAATAATATGTTTATTAAGAAAGGCTTTTTAGTCGATCGTACCAATCCTTTTGGAGCTGTGTTTTAGACCATAAAGAGCTTTCTTAAGTTTATAAACATAATTAGGTTTTGCGAAGTCAATGAATCCCAAAGGTTGTGCCACGTAAACCTCCTTATTGATAACACCGTTAAGGAATGCACTCTTCACATCCATTTGGTATAACTTAAAATCTAGTGCACAAGCATAAGTTAAAAGTATTCTTATGGACTGTAGTCTAGCTACGGGTGCATATGTGTCATAATCAATTTCTTCTTGTTGATTATAACCTTGGGCGACTAACCTAGCTTTGTTTCTAGTTACGACGCCATTTTCATCGAGTTTATTTCTATATACCCATTTTGTTCCTATAATGGTCATATCCATGGGATTTGGGACTAGTTCCCAAACATCATTTGTTTTAAATTGGTTTAGTTCCTCTTGCATGGCCATTACCCAATTTTCATCTTTTAATGCCTCATTTATATTTTTAGGTTCTATTGTTGAAATAAAGCAAAAGAAATTGCTTTTGTCTTGAGCTTGCGACCTAAGAGTTCTTTGATTTAGATTACCAATAACGTTTTCTAGGGGATGAGTTTTAGATTCTTTAATATTTACAATTTGATTATTTTCTAATGAAATGTCTTCAAGATCATTGCCTATGGGTTTTGTTTTACTAACCTCAATAGCTTCTTCTTCGACTAACTCATCATCTTCCAATGGTGATGTTTTAGGCGGGGGAGGAGTTTCATCGAAAGTTACATTCAACGACTCTTCAACTTTCATTGTTTGTTTGTTAAGTATTATGTAAGCTTTACTATTTTGCGAATATCCTAGGAAAACACCTTCGTACGACTTTGGGTCGAACTTGGTGAGGTAATCTTTTGTATTAAGAATAAAGCATTTACTTCCGAATACTCTAAAATAGTTAAGGTTTGGTTTCCTACCTCTTAACAACTCGTATGGAGTTTTTCCTAAAATACGTCTAATGGAAACTCTATTAATTATATAGGTTGACGTATCGACCGCATTACACCAAAATTTTTGAGGAATGGATTGTTCATTTAACATGGTTCTACTCATTTCTTGTAGAGTGCGATTTTTTCTTTCTACTACCCCATTAGATTGTGGAGTACGAGGAGCGGAAAAATTGTGAGATATCCCATTTAAATCACAATAGTTTCCGAATTGTACTTCATTATCAAATTCCCGACCATGATCCGTTCTAATTGATACAATGGAACATCCTAATTTGTTTTGGATCATTTTGCTAAATATTTTGAATTTTTCGAAGGCTTCGGTTTTATTTGCTAAAAATCTAGTCCATGTGAATCGAGAATAGTCATCTACGATTACTAAGGTATAACGATTCCCTCCATAGCTTCGTATGGCGGAAGGGCCAAACAAATCCATGTGAAGTAGTTCTAAGCATCTAGTTGTTGAAACTATATTTTTAGCCTTGTGACTTGCATGAGCTTGCTTTCCAATTTTGCAAGCATCACAAAAATGTCGGTCGTATTTAAGTTTGGGTAGATTTCTAACTAATTCTTTAGATGCTAATGATTGAATTAGTTGCATATTAGCGTGACCTAATCTCCTATGCCATAGTGTGGAGTTTTCGTCTAATGTTGCAAGGCATATTTTGTCTTCCGGTTTATTTCCTAGTTTCATTACATATATTCCTCCTTTCCTAATTCCTTTACCTATAACCTTTTCGTCTTTGATTATTTCGCTATCGTGTTCGGTAAATATTACTTTGCATTTATTATCACATATTTGACCTACACTAAGCAAGTTATATGTTAAGTTATCTACGTGCTCAACATTTTCAATTATTAGGGAGTCTTGAGAAATCGTACCTTTGCCTATGATTTTACCGCGCAAGTTGCTCCCAAAAATTACGTTTCCTCCGTTGTACGCTTTGTATGAAGAAAACAACTTTCGATTACCGGTCATGTGTTTTGAGCATCCACTATCTTTAATCCACTCATCGGGTTCCAAGTTTATTCCTAAGCATATTTCATCGGGCGCTTGAGCTACAAGACAAGTTTCATCTTTAGTCTTTTCCACTTCATCTTCTCCATTGTCGCTCCATGCTCCTCCAATAAATGCTCTTTGATCGTTGTTCTTTGGCGGCTTTGAACATTCTCCAATGAGGTGATTTGGATCACCACATCTAAAACATTTTCTTTCACTTTTACCATAACCATCATTTCTACTTCTTTGGAATGTTTTTCTATCGCCTCGTGGTTGTCTTACAAATCTTCCTCGTCTCTTGAAGAATTTCTTGAATTCCTTTACGGCCATAGCATACTCTTCGTCTTCACTATCGGAGCTTGAGCTATCTTCATCACTTACTTCCTTTTTCACCTTTAATGCAAGAGATCTACTTTGTTCTTTCTTGCCTTTGACCGTTTCGAAATCTTTCTTTATTACTTCATCATAAACTTTCAAGTTTCCAATAAGTTCGTCAAGAGGTAAGGTTGTTAGATTCTTTGATTCTTCAATCGCCGTGACTTTCGCGCGCCATTTTGGATGTAATGCCCTTAGAAACTTCCTAACACAATTCTTGCTAGAAAAACCTTCATCAAGTGCTTTTAGACTAGTAATAATAGTGTTAAATTTAGCAAAGGCATTATCTATTGATTCCTCTTTTGGAATCGTAAATTGTTCATATTGTTGAACAAGAAGATCTATTTTATGAACTTTGACTTTATTATTACCTTGATGAGTGATTAATAAAGTATCTGAAATTTCTTTTGCGGTTTGACACATAAAATTTCTCTCGTATTCTTTACGTGGAAAAGCATTATAAATTACCATTTTAGCTTCATTATTTTTTGCAAGTTTCTTCTTAAGATCATCGTTTAGTTTATGAAAAGGTACAACTTCATCCTTTTTAGTTTCGGGATTATTTTGAATAGCAGGAAAATCACCATCGGTAATAACATGCCAAAGATCTAGATTTTTTGACTTCACATAAGTTTTGAATCTATATTTACAATAAATAAATCCATCACTTTCAAATATTGGTGGTCTTTGCATAGATTTCCTTTCTAAATATTTTTCCTAATCCATAGATCGATTCAAGTTTTAAAATACAATTTATTTTAAAAATCTTGTTTGACGTGGCTCTTGGTGCCAATTGTGGAAAACTAAAAGGGGGTTGAATAGTATACCGCTTTTTAATTTAAGGTTTTAAAGTGTTTGTAAAAATTCTAGATTCGACTTTATGTGAATTCAACACTTGCACAATATAAACAATATACTTATCTAAACAATTATAGATAGCGAGATGACAAATCAAGGTAAATGACCAAGAGATAAGAGTAAGAACAATCAAACTAACCCACAACACCCACACAACACGAGGAGTTTTATATTGGCGTTGTCGTAACGAAGCACCTCTTCGCCCTACTCCACTCCTCGAGCACCAAACTCGAGAGTTTTTTTAACTATGTCAACAAACTCCCTTATGGCGGAGAAAACCGTACACAACTTTCGCTTATATCAATTTCCGACACTAAGCTAGATGTCGAGTTCTAATCTTAGCTAGAACCAATCTATCACGACTTCACAACTTCTTCACTACTTTCACGACTTCACAACACAACTTCACAACTACACAACTTCTTCACACCTTAGTTTTCTTCACACCCACTTCACTACTTCACTTCAGACTTTCACACCTAACTATCCAACAACTTGGATGAATCACCTAGATTCTACCGTATACTTACAACAAATCATAACATTTATCACACACTACTCACAACTCTTACAAGAATTTAACAAATATTATTTACATCGTTAGCATGATATGGATGCAATAAGATTGCAACAACACACAAAGGTGTAATACTTCTTCACTTGATGATGAAAGTATTCTTTTCTTGCACTTGAGGAATTGAGCTTGGATCACTTGGAAACAAAGCTTTATGATTAGATGATCAAAAGATTTTAATGAGATGTGTAAGCTGTTTTAGAATAGAAAGAATGAGTGTAAAATAGGGTGTAGATTGATTTCATGGCAATGCAAGAAGCAGACTATGGTTGCTAATTCCACAACTAAAGCTGAGTATATAGCTGCTTTAAATTGCTGTGGACAGGTTCTTTAGATCCAAAATCAATTGCTGGATTATGGATATAACTTTATGCAGACTAAGATTCATATTGATAATGAGAGTACTATCTGCATAGCTAAGAACCCTGTTTTTCACTCAAAGACAAAGCACAATAAGATTAGGCATCACTTTATCAGAGATTCTTATGAGAAGAAGCTCATTCAGATGATCAAGATTCACACAGATCAGAATGTTGCAGATTTGCTCACAAAAGCATTTGATGTTAGCAGATTTTAATATTTGATTGCCAGTATTGGAATGCTTAATTTTTGAAGACTTGATAACTAGAAGGATGTTTGGAGTGGAATGAAAGATCTGCTAAGGATGAAATTAGAGTAAGTACTTGTAACTTAAAAGTTTATGCTGTTAAGTATAATTAGTGCTGCTAGTTATACTTAATACTGTTAAGTTAATACTGTTAGTTAAACTTAATACTGTTAAGTATAATTAATAATGTGAGCTAAAAAAATAGAAAGAGAGATGTGTGAAAATAAATACAGATAGAGTGAATTGGTAAGAAAAAGAATTAAGAGATGTGGTGACTTGAAAAACAGAAAGAGAGTTGAATATTATCAAAAACAGACAAAGAGAATTGTGAGCTAAAAGAATTGAGAGAAATCAAATAGAGAGAATTATGAGCTAAAAGAATTGAGAGAAATCAAAAACAGACAGAGAGATTTTGTAAGCTAAAATGTTAATTTGATGATGGAAAAGCTGACTAGAATGTAATTGGAGTTAATGCTGGTGATTACTGCTGGTATAAGTTAATGCCGCTAGGCATAAACTTACTACTGCTGGGGAAAGTTAATGCTGCTAGGCTTAACTTACTGTTGGGTTACTACTGCTGTTGAAAGTTAATTCTGTTAGGCATAAACTTACAACTGCTGGTGAACGTTAATGCTGTTGAGGGTATTTTCATAAATTCTTTGATTAAGGGTTTCAATCACTCATTCAATCGATTTTAATCTTTTATATACTCTCTAATCATAAACCCTAACTCAATTTCATCATTCTTCATCAAAACCCAACACAATGTCGGATCTAAAGTTTGCTGATACTCATAATTTAGTTGCGTTTTTTGGAGAAACCTACTAAAAGTGAAGGGTTTGAGGAGATAGTTGATTTTCTAAATGCAAACCCTATCAAATATGTTTTAACCATCAATCCTACAATCTATTGCTCTTGTATTAAACAGTTCTGGGATACTATCAAAGCAAAAATGATTAATGGGGAAGTACAATTGCAAGCCCTAGTGGATAAGAAGAAGGTGATTATAACTGAATCCACAATAAGGAGAGATCTTCAACTGGAAGATGCTAATGTTGTTGATTGTCTGCCAAATGCTACCATTTTTGAAGAACTGACAAGAATGGGGTATGAAAAACTTACACAGAAATTTACATTTTATAAAGCTTTCTTTTCTCCTCAATGGAAGTATTTGATTCATACTATTTTGCAATGCCTAAGTGCTAAGACTAATGCATAAACAAATTTAGTAGCACTATGGCCTCTGCAATAATCTGCTTAGCCACAAACCAAAAAATTAACTTTTCCAAGTATATCTTTGATAATATGGTAAAGAATGTGGATAGTATGGTAAAATTCTAGATGTATCCAAGGTTTGTGCAAGTATTTGTTAATCAACAAGTTGGGGATATGTCACATCATAAAAGGATTTATGTTATCCCCTCTCACACAAAGAAGATTTTTGCTAACATGAAGAGGGAAAGGAAAGGTTTTTCTGGAAGAGTTACCCCTTTATTTCAAACTATGATGGTTCAAGCTCATAAAGAAATGGGTAAAGGTTCAAAAATACCAACTGATCCCCATCACATAACCATCATCATCTCAACCCTAGAAGAAACAAAAACCAAGGAAATGAGAAAAGACACTGAGATTCCTTAATTCAGTGGTCCTATAGAGCCTATAGCAGATAAGGCTGCCAATGAGGAAAATGTACCTACACATTTTAATGATCCACTACTCAACGGCGAGGATAGTCTGAAACTCAATGAATTGATGGAACTTTGTACCAACTTACAAAAGAAGGTTCTTGATTTGGAGACTTCAAAGACCACTCAGGCATTAGAGATTGAAAGCTTAAAAAGGAGGGTGAAGAAACTTGAGAAGAAGCAAAGGTCAAGGACTCACAAGCTTAGAAGATTGTACAAGGTTGGTCTAAGTGCTAAGGTTGTCTCCTCAGATGATGAAGCTACTTTGGGTAATCAGGAGAATGCATCCAAACAGGGGAGGAAAATAGCTGATATTGATGCTGATGCAGAGGTTACTTTGATTGATGAGACTCAGGGGAGGAATTATGATTTAATGTTTGATATAGGTGTTTTAGATGAGCAAGAAGTTAAGGTTGAAAAGGTAGTTAGTACTGCTGAAGTTACTACTAAAAGTGCTATAACAACAACTGTTGATGAATTGACCCTGACCTAGACTTTAATAGAGATCAAAGCTGCAAAACCCAAAGTTAGAGGGGTTATGATTCAAGAGCTAAGCGAATTTACAACTACAACAACAACACCAGTTGCATCAAAACCTTCACAGGACAAAGGCAAGGCAAAAATGATTAAGTCTAAGGAACCTTTGAAGAAGAAAGAACAAATAAGACTTAATGAAGAACTTGCTCTCAAGCTACAAGCTAAAGAAGAAGAACAAGCAAGACTTGCAAGAGAAAAGGCTGAGAAAGATAAAGAAGCTAACATTTCATGGGATAATGCAAAAGCAATGATAGAGGGTGATAGGTTATTGGCTGAAAGATTACAAGCAAGAGAGCAAGAAGAATTGACAGATGAAGAGAAGGCAAGATTGTTTGTAGAACTCTTGGAGAAGAGAAAGAAACACTTTGTGGCATTAAGAGCTTAAGAAAAGAAGAACAAGCCACAAACTAAAGTACAAAAGAAAAGTACAATGTCAACTTATCTGAAACACATGGTTTGTTACAAGCAAAGTCAATTGAAGAACAAGTCATTTGCAGAAATTTAAAAGTTATTTGATAAAGCCATGACAAAGGTAAACATGTTTGTTGATATGGATACTAAGTTGGTGAAAGAAAGCTCAGAGAAAGATGAAACAGAGTTGGTTAAAGGTAGTGAAAAGAGAGCAGGCACAGAGCTAGAACAAAAAGTAGCTAAGAAGCAAAAGATAGATGATGCTAAAGTGGATAATGATCAGGAAGAAGCTAGGATGAAAGAACTTATGGACATTGTTCCTGATGAAAAGGAAGTAGCAATTGATGCTATTCCTTTGGCCACTAAGCCTCCATGCATTGTTGACTGGAAGATAATCAAAGAAGGAAAAATTAGCCAATTTCAGATCATAAGAGCTAATGGAAGTTCTAAAAGGTACTCAACCTCTATTCATATGCTTAGGAATTTTAATAGAGAAGATTTAGAAACTCTGTGGAAACTGGTGAAAGCTAAGCATGGGTTAACAAGGCTAGAGGAGGGCTATGAGAGAGTGTTATAAGGAGATCTAATGACAATCTTTGAACCTGATGTAGAAAGTCCAGTATGGAGGACTCTGCAAAATGAAAAAGTGTTGATATGAAAGCTATTTAATTCTTGTGGAGTACACTTTCTGAGGTTGCAATCTAATTATATCTTTATGCTGGTAGAGAAAAGGTATCCCCTTACACCTGCAACAATCACAGGCATGCTCAACAAGAAGCTTCAAGTTGATCATTGGAATGAAATGTGTTATCAGCTTCTTAAGCTCATCACAAAATAGCTCAAGAATCCTAGAAGTGTTTGAAAGCATCCTCCTAGTGATGGTGAAGAATTTTAAAGAAGAAACTTGATGATTTTAAAGATAAATATCAAGTTTAAGGGAGGATTGTTGGGATTAAAAGCTTCATAAGGCTGTTTGGAATTACTGCTGCTCTTATCAAAGTTAGTGCTGCTCAAGAAGAAAGGTTTGTGTTACTACTGCTAGCACAAAGATTGTGAAAATACGCTAAGTAGTTAGTACTGCCAGTATAAACTTAGTACTACTAGTGTAACTTAGAACTGCTAGTATATATTAGTACTACTAGAGTAAAGTTAGTAGTGCTGGTGAAGAATGAAGAAAATATTTTAAGTAGTCACTACTGCTTGTATACAGTTAAAGTTGTTGGTGTATAAGTTACTGCTAGTGTTCAGAGTTAATGCTGCTGGTATTAAGTTACAACTGCTGACAGAGTTACAACTGCTAATGGATAAAGATTGATTGAAGATAAAGATTGCTTATGTGATATGTATGAGATATTTTTGTAAAAGATACGTATAAGTTATTTGTTTAGAAGATCATGATAACTTAGGAAAATATTGTAAGCTAGTTAGGACTCCTTGGTGTATAAAAGGAAGTCCTAGGGCATAGAGATTGATATCTTTTTATTGCTCTATCTATCTATTCATAGCTTCAAGGTTTTGTAAACCCTAACACCATTAAGAGTGTTCGTATTATATTGAGGCTGAAAGTTTTGTAAACTGTTTGTTATTAATCTTATTCATTACTGTTTCATTAAAATTCTTCTTAGTATCATTGACTAGATTCCGCATAGTCTTTGATATTCACAATCAAAGTTTCTATCATAGTTGTTTTGAATTTATTCAATACAACTTAGCCTTATACAAGTTAAGCAAGATCTATTCTATTAGGATCAACATGGGGGCCACCGGAGATATGGGGGCTGCCCTTAGTTGAGGGTTTTGGACTTAAATTTTGACATAATTTTTTTACAAAAGGGAGTGACGTTTTAATCTACATTTCGCGAATTAAAAATGCTTAAAGTACTTCGGACAAAGTATTTAAGTTGTCACGACATTGAATGGAACACTGACTAGAATCGAGATAGAAGAAAAAAAAGACAATTTATGGAATGTGTTCCATCATTCCTAAACCAAGACGTAGATAGTTATACGATTCACGTTTAAGGGGTTTAGTAAGAATGTCGGCTATATTGTCGACGGACGGCACTTTTTCGATAGAGATATGTCCTTTCTGAACATTATCACGAAGAAAGTGGTGACGAATTTTGATGTGTTTGGTTCGAGAGTGTTGCACCGGGTTTTTGCTAAGGTCAATCGCATCTTTATTGTCGCACATGACCGGGACGTCGTCGATTCGAACGTCGTAGTCGATAAGAGCTTGTTTTATCCATAGTGATTGTTGACATGCCTTTCCAGCGCTTACGTATTCGGCTTTGGTAGTGGATATAGCAAGAGCGGTTTGTTTCTTCGAGAACCAAGATGTCAAACAACATCCCACGAATGTACAAATACCGCTAGTGCTCTTTCAGTCTACATAATCTCCCGCATGATTAGAGTCGGCATATACTACGGTTTCTATGCTGATCTACTTATGATACCATAATCCTAAGTGCGTAGTGCCTTTAATGTATCAAAAGATACGCTTAACTGCTTCAAGGTGAGAGGTTTTAGGAGCCTCTTGGAAGCGAGCACAAAGGCAGACACTAAACATGATATCGGGCCTACTTGCCGTTAGGTATAATAAACTACCTATCATGCCTCGATACTTGATACTATCTACCGACTCACACTCTCTGTCTTTTGTGAGTTTAGTATCAAAGGACATGGGGGTTTTTATTGGTTTAGAATCTTCTAAGCCAAATTTCTTAAGCATTTCTTTAATATACTTAGATTAATTAAAGAAGATACCATCTTCCATTTGTTTTATTTGTAATATAAGGAAGAAGTTGAATTTACCCATCATGCTCATCTCGAACTCGTCATGCATGATTTTAGAAAATTCATCACACATGTTTTGACAAGTCAAGCCGAATATAATGTCATCGACATATGTTTGAACGATGATGAGGTTTGAACTTTTCTTCTTGGTAAAAAGCGTGTTATCTACCATTCCTATTTGGTACTCATGTTTAATAAGAAAAGCTTTTAATATATCATACTAAGCTTTGGGTTCTTGTTTAAGACCTTATAAAGCTTTCTTAAGTTTATAAACATGATTCGGTTTTTCAAAGTCAATGAATCCTGGAGGTTGTGCCACGTATACCTCCTCATTGATAAAATCGTTCAGGAATGCACTTTTTACATCCATTTGGAATAGCTTAAAATCTAACGCACAAGCATAAGCTAATAGTATTCTAATAGACTCAAGTCTAGCAACTGGGGCATAAGTTTCATCATAATCGATGCCCTCTTATTGATTATAGCCTTGAGCAACTAACCTAGCCTTATTTCGAGAAACAATACCGTTCTCGTATAACTTATTTCTAAACACCCACTTAGTTCTTATGATTGTCATATTCCTAGGTTGTGGAAGTAACTCCCAAACATCGTTAGTAATGAATTGATTTAATTCTTCTTGCATAGCGATTATCCAACTCTCATCCGTTAAAGCTTCATTCACATTCTTAGGTTTTATAGTTGATATAAAACAAAAGAAGTTACTTTGGTTTTGGGCTTATGACCTAAGAGTTCTTTGGTTAAGGTTTCCTATCAGATTTTCTAATGGATGGTTCTTAGATTCCTTAATATTGACTACTTCGTCAATCTCTAAAGTTTCATTCTTAATGTCATTTTCTAGAAATTTCTTTTCGGAAACCTTAATTGCTTCTTCTTCATCTAAGTCATCATCCACCAAGGGTGATGTCTTAGAGGGTGGAGGAGTTTCATCGAATGTCATGTTGAGTGATTTTTCGATTTTCCTAGTATGTTTATTAAGGATGATGTATGCTTTACTATTTTAGGAGTAACCTAAAAAGACACATTCGTATGACTTTGGGTCAAACTTAGTGAGGTAGTCTTTAGTGTTTAAAATGAAGCACTTGCTTCCAAACACTCTAAAATAATCAAGAGTAGGTTTCCTACCTCTCAAGAGTTCGTAATATGTTTTTCCTAGGATGGCTCTAATTAGGATTCGGTTAAGAATGTATGTTGAAGTATCTACGGTGTTACACCAAAACTTTTGAGGTAACGATTATTCATTTAACATTGTTCTACTCATTTCTTGTAGTGTCCTATTTTTCCTTTCGACCACGCCATTTGATTGTGGAGTGCGTGGAGCCGAGAAGTTATATGTAATAGCATTGGCATTACAAAACTCTTTAAATTGCACTTCATTATCAAATTCTCTACCGTGGTCGGTTCTTATTGACACTATTGTACATCCTAATTGGTTTTGAATTTTCTTACTAAATATTTCGAATTGATCGAAGGCTTTAGTTTTATCTTTAAGGAATCTAGTCTAAGTATACCTAGAGTAGTCATCTACTATGACTAAGGTGTAGCGGTTTCCTCTGTAACTCCATACGACGCATGGATCGAAGAGATCCATATGAAGGAGTTCTAAGCATCTAGTCATTGAGACTATATTCTTAGCTTTGTGACTAGCGTGAGCTTGTTTACCAATTTTGCAAGCATCACAAAAGTGTTGATCAAACTTAAGCTTAGGTAAGTTTCTAACTAATTTCTTAGATGCTAACGATTGAATGAGACGCATATTAGCGTAACCTAATCTCCTATGCCACAACGTGGAGTTTTCATCAATTGTTGCAAGACAAATTTTGTCTTCTGGCTTATTTCCTAATTTCATCACATATAAGCCTTTCTTCCTAATACCTCTACCTATAATGTTACCATCCCTAGTAATTTCACTATCATGTTTAGAAAAAGTTACTCTACACTTATTATCACATATTTGTCCTACACTTAGCAAGTTAAATCTTAAGTTATCTACATGTTCTACATTATCTATTTTGAGAGAGTCATTCGAAATCATACATTTGCCAATGATGTTACCACGAAGATTGCTACCAAAAATAACATTACCTCCGTTGTATGCCTTGTAGCTTGAGAAGAGCTTTCGGTTACCCATCATGTGTTTAGAGCATCCAATATCCTTTATCCACTTATCGGGTTCTAAGCCGACTCCAAGGCATATCTCATTTGATGCTTGAGCTACGAGACACGTCTCGTCTTTAGCCTTCTCATCATCTTCTTCACCGCTATCACTCCAAGAACCTCCGACGAATGCTCTTTTTGTTTTTGTCCTTCGGTGGTTTTGGACATTCTCCAATAAGATGATTTGGATCGCCACGTCTAAAATATTTTCTATCACTTTTGCCGTTCTTGTCATCTTGGCTTCTTTGGAACGTCTTTTTGTCATTCCGAGGTTGTCTTACGAATCTACCTCTTCTCTTGAAGAACTTCTTGAAGTCTCTAACCGCCATGGCGTATTCTTTGTCTTCACTTCTAGAAGTCGAACACTCCTCATCACTAGATTCTTTCTTAGCCTTTAAAGCAAGAGATTTTCTTTCTCCCTTAGCTTTGACTATTTTAGAATCTTTCTTGATGATCATTTCGTAAACTTTGAGATTCTCGATGAGTTCATCAAGTGACAGTGATGTTAAGTCTTTCGACTCTTCTATCGCCGTGACCTTTGCTCTCCATTTAGGATGTAGAGCCCTAAGAAACTTCCTAACATAATTCTTGCCAGAATAATCTTCATCAAGAGCTTTTAGACTACTAATAATAATATTAAATCTAGCAAAAGCACTATTTATAGATTCGTCTTCAGAAATGACGAATTGTTCATATTGTTATACCAAAAGGTCGATCTTGTTATCTTTGACTTGGTTATTACCTTGATGGGTGATTAACAATGTTTTCCAAATTTCATTTGCCGTATTACACATGAAAATTCTTTCATATTCTTTTCTTGGCAAAACATTATAAATAACCATTTTGGCTTCGTTATTTTTCGCAAGCCTCTTTTTAAGATCATCACTTTGTTTTTCAAAGGGGATAACCTCATCTAATTTAGTTTTTGGATTTTGTTGAATAGGTTGAAAATCACCGTTAGTAATAATATGCCAAAGATCAAGATCTTTTGATTTAACATATGTCTCGAATATATTTTTTAAATAAATAAAACTATCACTTTCAAAAAGTGGTGGTCTTTGCATGGATTGCCCTTCTAGATATTTGTTGAGATCCATAAATTGATCCATGCTTTAAAATAAAATATATTTTAAAAATCTTAAGTGACCTCGGCTTCTGATACCAATTATGAAAACTAGAAATAGGGGGGGAGGGTTGAATAGTTTACATGTTAATTTGCGTTTTAAATTTTACTTCTAAAATTTGTTAGATCCGAGTATATGTTCAACCAACCAACAATATGAATCAACAATGTACGTATCTACTAGCTACAACTAATTAAACACTAAATAAGAATCACAACAATATAAAGAGATAAGGGAAGGAACAATCAAACCAATACACCAAGATTTATAGTGGTTCGGCGAAGCTCCTCTTCGCCCTACTCCACGCCCCAAGTATCCTACTCTAGATTTCACTATGTCAACAAGCTCCCTTTAGGCGGAGAAAACCGTTTACACGTCGCTTACGTTATTTTTCGACACTAAGGTAAATGTCGAGTCTTAATCTTAGCTAGAACCAATCTACCACTTCATAAGTAATACACAATCACAAGATCTACATTATCAGATTTATAAACTATCAGATTTACACAACCACACAGGATAATCAAGATAGAGATTTGGTTCTTAGAAGAAAGAAGGAGAAATCACTTCGACTACAACAATTCATTTCTTAGCAAATACGAATGTTCTTCTCTTACACTTGATAGAGAGGAGAGGAGTGATGAGAAAGAAGATATTAGATCACTTGAAACAAGATCAAACAATGTTAGTGATCAAAAGATATAGTAAGAGAAAGAATGTTTTTAAAGAGAGAAAGAAGACTGAGAAAATTCGTGCAAAGAGGTGTGTTTTTCAGCTGGAAATAGTGCAATATTTATAGGCAGGAAAACCCAACGGTAACTGCCGACGGTCTCGGCGGTCCCAGATATATCTGGGGGCCGCCAGGCCTATAAGGGGGCCGCCGTAGACTGATGCACCCCATTTTATCTTTTAGCGAGGGAAGGTTTTATCTGGTATGGAAGCTTCTATTTTGGGGAGAAAACCAGATTTGAATTTTTATGTTTAAATAAAACAATTTTTTATTTAAAAAGTATTTTCTTTATATTTATTTTTGTAAAAATACTTTTGTAAAAATATGATGGTTAATATTTTCTTGATCACTAATCATGTTTAATGATTTGTTTATACGTACCTTAAGAGATTTACATTTGAAATGGAAATTTATAATTAATAATTTATAAACGTTTATTTTTATTGTAAACGTTTTTACATTTTGTTATCTTCAAAACATCGAGAAGTCAAAAAATATAAATAACTTTTTTAGACATTATTTGTATTAACATGATGTGTGTTTTGCAAGTTTTAACGTAGTGTTTGGTATGTTGTAATCAAAAGGGAAATGAAAAAGATTATTACGATGGAATGAAAAAATATTGTTTGTTTACATTTATGGAATGTAATGATTCATTGCAAGGAATGACCCATTACATTGAAACCATTCCTTAAGGGCCTCAGCTTATTTTTCACTCCATCTTGTAATGGAATCAAATTACATAAAACTCCACCATTAACTAACATATTAAATTAACTTCCTATCATTAATGGGGCATTTTAGTCTTCTTATCATGATTCCATTACTTCTTATTATACAAACTAAACATGATTAATAATGGTAATGAATCATTACACTCCACTATTTATTTTATTACGTTGGTTATTTCATTCATTTGACATTTTATTCCGTCATACGAAAAAAACCTTAAATTTATAATACAGAAATACCGATTTTGACTAAAAACATAACACGGGCAAGTATACCCTTTCGTATGTAATATAGCTTAGGTAAGTCCAGGTTGTTCCAAGAGAATTGTAGTTTTCACAGTTTTTAATTAAGGTGCTAAGGCTAAAATGAGTGTTACTTATCAAATTAACCAAACCGTGCATATATCGAATATTGTAAAGAAAGCAATAAAATGATGATTCAAGTAAATGATTAAAGTTTGTTTGTTAAGGCGATGATCACTAAGACAATAATATGTTTAGGATAGTGTTTATAAGTTTAGAAATCAAGACAACACAAGTTACAAATCCTTTCGACCTTTAAGTGTTGGAAATTTAGTTCAATTGTGGGTTCAGTTCAACCGGTTAATGGGGCTGGAGGTACGGAGTGTACACCCATTGGCCACTGAACACCCTGACTCTGATAGTGGTTAAAAGAAAATTCATGTCACTAATGATCTTCAGTGAGTTGACTCTTTAGTGAGTAACTCTAGACTGAAGGATAGTCATCAGTGGGTTAATTCATCGGTGAGTCTTTCAGTATTGAACCTTCAGCTTGTATACTCTTCAGTGTGTTATCTGGATGTTCAGGATGCTGAATGAATAACTCATTAATATGAATTTAATGACTTGTAACTGATTTGACCATTTCTTATGGTAAGTTACAGTCACATTTAATGACCACATTAATGGGTCGTGTAACCACTAATTCCTGAAATCAATGAGGCTAATTCTGGATGAGATTATATCTCCTATAGTCTCTCATAATTTTTTGACCCAGGACTTGAGTACTCTCCTATAAATAGGAGATCATATCTGCATGAAGGATACACATAAAACCTAAACACTTGGGTGCGTAAGGGTTCTTGATTGGTGCCTCAAACAAGAACATACATTTGGTCTTATCCCAAGTAGATATTCGTGATACCCAGGCAATAGGGTCGAATAGTTTACTTTGGAAAGTGATTACACGATTCCAAGTGATATCCGATAACCATCTTTGGTATGTAGTTAGGTTATTGATTATATTTATCCTATTCTAGGACTCACAACCTCCAACATTAAGTGTAACTAGTGATTATATCGATTAATAACAACAAATACTTTCGACCTTTATAATTTATTATAACCAATATATATTGTGGAATGATAGAACACATATATAAAAGAACCCTTTCGGTATATATTCTTATATCAAATATGTTTTACGAATCCAATAAACACATATCCAAACGAATCAATCAAAGGTCACATATCACCCAAACAAACACAAGACCATTACTCCATAATCAAACAAGTAATACACATATTAAACTCATAAAATTCAGAATTATTCATTATTAAAAGATAATAGAAACGATACCAAAGTTAGATCCAAGATGGCAATTACAATCTTTTCCAACCGAAAACTATTATCAATAACTCATGATGTTGATTCATATTATCCTTAACCTTAATGTACTCTCACTACACTTCGAGGAACAAGAAATAACAAGCCAAATTCGTCCAACACGGCTGTGATTGAGTGGAAGTACGATCAAGGGTGAACTTGGTGTAAATTTCACCCTTAAGACTTTGATTCTATCTTTTATGGATTCTTTGATTAACAAGGGATATGGGGCTGTTTATATAGACACTAGAGAGGCCAAAAACTTAGAGAACAAGGGTAGGAAGGCAAGTGATAGGCTGCATTAAGTTGCAAGCTCTTTTAAGAGCATTTATCATAATCGCGGAAAAATGTGCCGCACATATTTATATGTGCAGCGTACTTCGGGCATTTACAGCTCCTGGCCGTTTCTCTAATTTGTATATAATTGAATTCTCTTTTCGTGGCCGCTTGAATCAACTTAATACGAGTTCGTATGACCGAGTTATAGCCAAAACAGTGGACATGTGTCGGGAGATCTTTAACTTGAGTTCTTTCTTCGTTTAAGCTTCAATTCTTCGTGTTTACTCTCGTTTCTTTCCACGACACATACCATGAACCTATAATAGTAAATATAGTCTATTAAGTATCGAAAGTTTTTATAATTAACCAATAAATATATATAAAAGCATTGGTAAAGCATATAAAAGATGTATAAAATGCGTGTTATGAGTATGTAAGGTGTTGATTAGCTCCTGAATCAACAATCAACCCAGATGCCACTAGTGTAGAGTGAAGTTGACTGTTAGAGCAAAAGAATTTATGAAATTTTTTGTTAAACATCTTACTTTTATTTAAAATAGCACCTGCCATATTGGCCTGCACCTTTTTCATTTGAACTGACAGAGTTCTCTTTTATCAAAACAATGAGTTTTGAAATTTGATCATTAAGAAAAAATATTGGAACTAGAGCCAACATAATTATTGTTGTTAATAAACCTTATATTAAAGTTTTAAACACCCTAATTTGAATTATTACTGTTATTATTATTTTTTCCAAAATCACCAAGGTATCCAATGAGTTTAAAACATCTATCAACAGTATGACCATTAGATCCACAGTGCTCACAAACATAACAAACCCACCGTTAGGTCTTCTATTCCCAGAGTTTGAAGGTCCAGTCACATTAAAAGGTCTAGAAATGAGGCGAAAGGTTTGAGGCCTTTGAGCATTGTTCCTATTACCTACACTAGAATTAAACCCAAAAGACTCAAACCTATGGGAGGTACCATAACCAGAACGGGAAACAACTCTGTGAGATTCCTCACTAGAGATAATAGCATAAGCATTTATAACATTAGGTAAAGGTTCTCTTGAGAGAATATTACTTCTAATTTGCATATAAGAATCATCAAGCCCCATTAAAAAGAAGGATTAATTTCATCAACTGATTATGTTTCTTAAAATCATCAACAGCATGACAAGTGCATATAGGTAATTGAACAAGAGCATCAAACTCTTTCCACAATGCATTTAATCTATGATAATAATCAGCAATAGATAAACCATTTTGACTAAAAGAATTGATTTTATGATGCAAATTAAAGGTCACAGATCCATCTACTTTATCATAGGTTTCTTTTAATTATTTATAAACATATTTAGCCCTTTTTGAAAAAATTAACCTAGAAACAACTCTCAGATATAGACTTCAAAATCCATCCCAAGACAACAACATTTACCCTATCCTACTGTCTACCTAACACCTCATCAGTATTAGATCTTTTACAAGAACCATCTATGAAACCAATTTATTTTTACCCTCTAAAGCAAGAAATATGGCATAAGACCATACTTGATAACTTTCAGTACCCTTAAGTTTCACAAATATAAACGTTAGAGCAGCAGAAGCATTAGGGTGCAAATACAATGGATTACTCATATCAAGTTTACTAATCAAAGTAACCTGATCATTAGGTTCATATACATCATGAGTATAACCATGGACCGACATATTGCAAGACAATTAAACAAGAACACATGAAAAAACAATAGTAATGAATAAATCAAGATAGTTTCCAGGTTTTCTTGCCACTTAAGTGGTAGGTCAAGGGCAGAGAAATTTATTCAAAAATAGCACATATAATCACAAAACACCACAAACAATCAACTCCTCAACCATAACTTCTCGATAGTGCCTCTACCTACCATCCAACAGTCTAAGCAAAAAAGAGAGAATTAAAAGAAAGAGAGCGTGCGAGGTGTTACAGAGCACACAATCAGCAATAAACCAGCGGAAGCCAAATCTTACAACACCTTTATTCACTTAGTCAAGCCGAATCTTTCCAAGAACACCAGCAAGAACCAGATCTATCAATTAATCACAATTAATTGACATGAAGAAGCCTCTAATAACAAAAGCCCCAAAATATATGAAACCCTAACTTTTTCAAAAATTGAACGATTTACAAAAAAACTTTTAGATCTACAAAATTAACTCAAGATTTGATGAAAGAACAACCTCAATTGGACCAAAATGATAGCACCCGCGTCCCCTAACATAAAAAACAAGACAGTAAACATAAACTTTGTAGGGTTGTATACAAACAACACCAACTCCAATTAATGAAATTTACATGGAACTTGAGAAAGAGGTGAAAATCCATAATTTTTCACAAACACAATCCAAGTAAGTTTTCAAGCGGGAATTTAATGCTCCAATTCCAATTAATGAAATTTAATTTCTAAAACAAAAAAATAAAGAAATAAAAGTTACGAAATTTAAAACTAAAAAAAACGCCACTTCGGGGGATCGAACCCGGGTCACCCGCATGACAGGCAGGAATACTAACCACTATACTACAACAACTTAGCAGTTATTAGTCAACTTTAGGTTTCTGGCTTATAACTTTGTATGAATAAAGCGTATGTCTCATAATCACGTTTGTTTCCGGCTTATCTTGAAAGTTGCGGGCTTACATAAGCCCACAAGTTTCAAAATAAACCTTAAAAAAATGAGAATGTGTTTCAAAAGAAGTCGTAAAAACTGAGCTTATGAACATAAGCCAAAACCACATAACCTCATAAGAAAACACAATTAGCTTAAACACGTTCTTGACATGCTTTAGTTGTATAGTGGAATACTAGGACCTGAGGATCATCACCAAAGTTGTAAAGTTTGTAACAGTTAACATACTCAAAAGTCAAAATATGTTTGTTGCATGCTCAAAAGATGATTGTAATAAATGTTTAATCCAAAACAAACAAACAAAAAAACTGAATACCAACATATAACTTGGCATGTAGCTCACATCTGTCAGCCTGTGTTTTATGTTGGTTATGATCTAAGAGAGTCTGCATAATTGTAGTAGTGTTTGGAAACTGGTATAGTACTTAATTGCTCATGTATTGACAGAAGAATAACATGCTCAGTCTATAGTCTAGGGGAGTTGTCGTTTTCGAACTTCTGAGGCGTTGTAATTTGCACCTTTTGTGATTAATATATCTTAACCGTTTTACAAAAAAGAAGCGTAAAACATTTGCAATATAAACGAACTTGAGATAAATGATATAGAGTATCAAAGACGATAGCACCCGAGCCCCCCTAAACTTAAAAACAAACCAAGAAAACATTTTTTTTCATGAAACTTAAAACAAACAAATAAAAAATAGTTTATAAAGTTATGAAAAATAAAAGCATTTTTTTCATGAATGTTAAAACAAACAAATAAAAAATAGTTCATAAAGTTACCAAAAATAAAAAACGCCGTTGCCGGGGATCGAACCCGGGTCACCCGCGTGACAGGCGGGAATACTTACCACTATACTACAACGACCTTAATGTAATTCATTCTTTTATTAATGATAATAAACCAAATCTCATTGTTTTTAAAAAACGACTGGTTGCTAAACATTGCAGCGTTATCTTTTTATTCCCAACAATTTTGGATTCATGTAACAGAAATAACAGAAAATCATCACTAACATATTTCCATGGCTACAACAGCAACCACCTCCGCTGCCGCGAGCACTTGCATATGCCGGCGTCATCTGACGTCATTCGGAAGAAGTTTTTCGAATAGTTACGTTAGTTTTACGAGAAAACCTACCGTTAAGTTTGTTAGTGTGAGGTGTTCTGGTGAAGATGTAGCGACGAGTACCGAAGAAACCGAGATAGAAGTACCGAAAGGGCCGCCTTCTTTGATAAGTGCTCTTAATGCTGAAAGAGCTATCCGTGGCGTTCGTATGATACTCTTTTCGTTTCATATGATTTATGACATATAGTTAAACTATCAAATGTGGTTTAGTTCATCTTTTTTTGAAGTAGTGCATAAGTAGCTTTGAACTAAATGTTTCAAAGTGTGACTGTTTTACCTGTGGCGGGTGGCGGATCAGGAATCTCTCTAAAATTATGCGGCCAGTGTTAAATCTCAAAAAAAAAACTAATGCTTATATATGCTTATTGCATACATTTTGTTTACATCCCTGTCTTAAGTATGTCCGCCACTGCTCTCATATCCCATAAAAGTAATTGCCAAATACTCGAACATAATGCTTATATATGCTTATTGCTTACATTTTGTTTACATCCCAAACACCCCTTTAATAAGCAGTCTCAAAAATCAGCACGATCCTTTGAAAAGTTTTAAGTTATAGATGATTGATGAAGTTTCTATTTAGCGTGCAGCCATTACAGATATAGATTACTATGGCATACTAGGACTGAAAAAGGGATGTCCATATGACCAGGTTCGTTCACATCATCTCTCGAAACATTTTGAATCCAATCCATTATTGAGCATTTTCAAGGATCTATTTGATGCTTATTTTGGGTGTGTTTTGTGTTACAGGTTAAAGTTGCATATGATGAAAAGCTTGGAGAGCTAATGAAACAAGGATTAGAACAAGAGGAGCTAACCAAGAAGCTTGATCTCTTAAAAGTATGTTTAAAATGTATAAGTAGCTAGTTTGAGTTTATGCGCTCCGATGTATGTTTATGTTTCTTGCATCACATTTCAGGAGTCATACACAATCTTGTCATCGGTCGAAGATAGAAGGTTGTATGATTGGAGTTTGGCAAGAAATGGAAACCCCGATCGATATGCTTGGCCTTTTGAGGTTGACATCACTCAAACTGTAACTGTAAATTCACCGGACACTCCTCCACCACAGGTAATTTATGACCTCAACTTTTTTTATTGGGACAACCTTTTGGGCTATATATGATATGTTTATGCCCTTTTGGATTCTGAAACTGATTTCAAAATGGTGGCTGATTTCTAATTTTGACTTTTCAATTGGTACTATATACTGTATATACACTGAACTAAAGACTACATCCATCTTCCATTTTTAGTATGTAATATGAAATCGTGTTTAACCTACATTTGTCAATAACATCATCAAGTCGCATCGGACTCTTCCTAATTTGGCTAAGCCGCTAAGCCTTGAAATTTGTAGCAACTGTTGCTTACTTGGTTACACTCATGTTACAGGAGCCTGAAGATACAGAGCCAACAAGACTAGTAGGATACTTTCTCCTCACATGAAGGATTAAAGAGTTCGTAGAGGTGATCAGCGCGGGGGAGGGGCGATCGCTGGGGGGGCTGGCTGTCACTTGCCGCTTGAATGGGTCGCTAGTGGGGGGGGGGGGGGGGGGGGGGTGTTGTAGGTGCAGCGGGAGGTAGTTTGTGTGGAGTGGCGAGAATGTACGGTAGGATTGGGGGGTTAAGGGCGGGGGGGGGGGGGGCGGGGGGGGGGGGGGGGGGGGGGGGGGAGGGTGGAGGGGGGGGGGGGGGGGGGAGCGGGGGGGGGAGGAGCGGGGGGGCGGGGGGGGGGCGGGTGGGGGGGGGGGGGGGGGCGTGGGACCGGGGGGGGGGAAGGGGGGATAGAGTTTCATAGGTACGGGGGGGGGGGGAGGGTGAGTGGTAGGGGAGGGGATGTTGAGCGGAAGCGGAATGGGTGGTGGAGGACGTGGACGGGACGGGGCAGGTGGGGGGGCAAGGGCGGGCTAGTTGGGTAGTGGTAGAGTGGCGTGAGGGTGACGCGGCGGTTGGGCGGATAGCGGGGTGGGGGGAGTGGGGGAGGGGGTCGGTTCTTGCCCTTCGCCCTTTTTTGTTGACTCCCGCACCTACATTTGTCAATAACATCATCAAGTCGCATCGGACTCTTCCTAATTTGGCTAAGCCGCTAAGCCTTGAAATTTGTAGCAACTGTTGCTTACTTGGTTACACTCATGTTACAGGAGCCTGAAGATACAGAGCCAACAAGACTAGTAGGATACTTTCTCCTCACATGGATAATTCTATCCATCGCTCTGTCTATTGCCTTGAATCGCTAGGTTGTTTGCAATTTTGGAGCAAATGTAAGTATGTAACACAAATTTCAGTTCAGATTATGTACACAATTTGACAGCGGGTATAAATTCAAAATGAAAGACCTCATTTTCAAGATTATGTACACAGCAGGTATAAATCTAAATTTTGATCTCAGTGTTTTAATAGTTCTAATAACTAAATATGTTCCATATAACTGTGATGAGATTTAAAAGTTCAACTACATAAATCATAACGATTTTTTTATATGAAAGTTATTTATTTTTTTGAGAAAATATATAGCCTTGCCATAAAAATGTTTCAAGTTATTAAGTCTTGTACGCCCACATGTTATTACATTTACGAAGCTGCTAAAAGAGCTCCGGCATGCTTGTTTTTAGAACCAATCACCATGAAATATGACTCTGCTCCTACCAAATTTTGAGGTCCTATACAAGTATACAGCTATATACAGTCACTACCTTGTCTACTGAACTTTTATGTGGACCCATAATACCACAAACTGCAACACTTGTTATTTAGCGGCTTAGTGCACCACTTGGCAATTTCGACCCAATGGATTGTTAGGGACTTTTTAGTCTCAAAAGGGTCTGAATAAACAATTTTAGCTAATTATAATGATATTGATTTTGTAATCATATGTTTTGGGTTAATAATGTGAGAAAATAATTTTAAAATTTACAAAATATGTTTGGGTGAACGAAGCAAGCTTTGACTTATACTAAACAAACCTGTTTGTACCCATAACCAATACCGTGTGACCCATGAGTCTAACCTGCAACCCCTCAAAATTAATTTTTTTTTGGAAAAAAGTAGTAATCTGTAGTGACTATATTATGGCATCCTCTCTCTCTTTCACAATAAGATACCTTTTCTGGCCATAGATTCAGGTGTAATGATCTCTAGGTTTTGTAAACCGTAAACCAGAAAGATAGCCGAAAAAACAAGCATCATGACTTGAAGTTAAAACATACCTCAGTCAAGTAGTCAAACATTATATCAACATAACCAGACTGTCCTGGTCAATACTTTCCGCTCATCTACGACAATTCTATCAGCATACTGACCACTGACCAGCCAGCAATCCAGCATAAGCATCAGCCGAAACCCATTATAATAGTAATAACTCAGACTCCATTGGATAAATAAACTTTTTTGTCATCCATACTTACTGGTTATGATATGAAGATACATTAGTTAAAAAACTAAAGAAACCTAAGTACAACTACAGAAACAACAACTGACTACGCTTCTAATATTGTTTCTGCAAAGCAAAGCATGTCAGATACCAAAAAGTTTATGGTTTAAATAGTTGATTGGTTATCGATTCCCCTTACTAGATACTTGTATATTAGTTACTGCATAATTTATAACATGTTATCTCCAAACTACTTGCATTAAAAGGTTCCAGGTGTTTATAGTCTTTCCAGCTTCTTTTTCTGATCTCCAGAAGAAGATCATTTTGAGTCCGACAGGTAATGATTGTGTTTTTTTCCATGGTCCACATCTGACCCTACCGTTCTAATACCACCCTGTTCTTTTTCGGTTTCATGGTGAATCCTGCTAGAACTGCTACCAGGCTGTCCCTCGCGATTCGCCAGGTCTTCATAAGGGGGTTTGTTGGCAACATTATTTTCATAATCGATAGAACATTGTCTGGCAAAAAAAGGAACAGTTAAAACAAACAAAGTCAAGCTTACAAAAATGTCGGATAAAAACCAAAGAAATGATTATGACAAGGTACCAAGCGTACAACCATCTTACCCGGGGACAGGTGAGCTGTTAAACAAAGATGGGAGATAATCTGGAACACTATAAGGTTCAACAGGGATCATACTACCACCAAAAGGCACCACTCCTAGGCTTCCACACATTTCATGTGAGAGTTGACTTCATTAGCGGGAGCACCAACCCAATAGGGTGTTGCAAAGCATGGCACCCCTGGAAACATAGGATCTCCTGAAACCCACTCTATATAATTTCACCATCAATAGTATGCAACAAAGTTAAAGACTCTATTAAGTAATTGATGTTTACCTGCATGAGCGATAGGGCAGTCACTTATTAAATGGTCTGGAGAACCACACATGTAACAAGTGAAGTCCACCTGTTATTCACATGGTGAACATTTGCATCAGACCAAGAGAGAGTAGTGATATGAAAGAATTTATAAGAACAATTTTGATTGCTATTTTCAGGTTATAATTTTGTACCGCATAAAATATCAATGTACATCTCATTTGTCCCATTTAAGTCATTATACCTATATTTTGTACTTTTGAGTTTGGGTCACCTATTTGGGTTGGTTTCATATGTGGATCAATTTGTAGCCAAAAAGCTGACTTTCAAACATGACAATTCTTATATGGAAAAGTTAAACTTATAAATAAATTTGTTACATATGTATACAAAAATTAGTTTTACATAAAGTTTATGGGTTACAGGATGACCCAATCAAGACATAAACCATCTTTAATAAATCGGATTTACTAAAAGGTAAAAAGTACAATGACAAACAAAACAAATGAAAAAATCTGTTTTTATGCCAAAAAAAACCATTAGATAACATTTAACAGGATGCTGTTTTCGAACTGCAAGTATCTGGGAATGCAAAGTACCTTGAAGAGGCATGTAATCTTGGGGCATAATGAGAGGTTGGTTTATATCTTGAGACTTGGCGGCAGTTGTTATAGGAGCTTTCCCATTTTGCAATGTGTAAGCATATTCTACCTTATCGAGATTTGATCCTTGATCTTCAGCTGATGTATAATTAAACAACCCCTTGTTCCTTTTAGTGACGGGGACAGCATAAGAAATATTGTTTCCCTCAATTCCAGATCCTTCATCTGCATCGGAGTTATGTTAAACATGCAACTGTGAGCATTTGTTATATATCTGTTTAAATAAAACATCGGCTAACAATCATAGTTCTCACCTGAGGCATATTTGGGCAAATCATTTTTCCGAGCATCGACAACAAGCTAGGTTCAAGAATGCACTTGACTGTTTCGTTAAGACTTACGTTTGGTATTAAGTCCTCTACTCCACACTTGGTAGAACGACACACAGGACATTGTCCCTTTATTATAAGTTCAAAGCGAATGCCTGTACGTCCACAAGACACATTAATAATATAATTTCCTAAGAAAAGCATGATTTAGTACGTTGAAAGCATTTGAATACATTTTACTAATGTTTGTATTTAATCCATTTGACCTCTAACTAATTTTTATAGTAACCGAGTTGCCCCGTTTCCATATATCATGCAATACCTGATTTTTGTAATTACATATATTTTGTAATCATGTGTACGCAATTTATTTATTACCAGCACAGACTTACTATAGAAGATTATCGATTAAGGGTCTTACATTCTTCACAAAAAGTGTGGCTGCAACATTGTATTGTCATAGCTTCCTTGAAATACTTGGTGCAAACAGGACATTTCAGTGACGGAAAACAAGCACTTAGTAGACCTTTATAACTTGCACCAGCCAAACTTTAAGATTGGTCGCGGATAAGAAAAAAAAATTAGTTAGACTGATACTAATGAAATAATGAAGAAGGCAGGACGTTTTTTTTCTTTACTTTTTCAAGTTTATCTGTTTGTGAGAATCTGGAATTTGGTTCTCATGTCGAACTTTTTTCTTTGGATTATTCTGATCCAAACCTACATTGGAAAAAAATTGTTCCAGAATCAGAATCACCAAATACAGATCTACTATAGTTACACCGACTATTATCCACCTTTTAGAATGTCTTCTCTAGGGTGACTCGTTCTAAGCCTTTGACATCCTAACCTGGAAAAGAAAGAGCGTCGATTAAAATTCCAAGATGAAAAAATCAAACAGATCAGATAATGGAATCCAGAACCTGCACTGTGAGAAAATAGAAGCAGCAATCATGGTTGGTATTTAAACCTCAAGAGGTATAGATCGATAGTCTATTCCTTAAATGAATGTAACACTAAATTTCCATATTTTATGTTAGCGGAAAACTAGTAAAGTAGTACATGAAAAACGTAATTTCATAAATAAATTAACTCCACGAGTAACCAGCGAAAGACTAGAGTTGTTGAGAAATATGCAGTTTACTTCTAAATCCGATGCCTGTTAAAAACAAGAAAGTAAAACCTTTCTTGTGGGGCTAGAAAAACATTGAATGTTCATTTTACATGCCTCTTGCTTTCTCATAAGCCTTCCACACTCACATGTATCCTAGCTCACACCCCAATATCATAGGCACATAGAATTATGATCGATCAAATTTGAACTTTCCTACATTCTAGAGGATCCCGAATCCGTCAAATTCACAAATTCTCTAATCTCAAAATATTCGTTTAATAAGCTTAACCATGTATATTTTCCATCTGGTAGTTACCAAATGAAGAACTATTCTTAACAACCATTTCATCTACGAAACGGAACTACGAATGCCTACATTAATCACTACATCTGACTCCTCATCTATCTCTTTTCCTAAAGAATGTACTTGCTATAATCTTTAAAACTGGCAGCCATCTTAAGTAATTAATTAGGTCACTTTATCAAACAATGAATATATGTAATCGTTAGCATATCTCTCTCCACAGTTTGAAAAAACCACTTATTTTGTGTGAACATTATTTCCTTTTTACAATCACTTAAATAGTCAATTTCTTAATGAACTTGCCAAGATAAAATCACTTGTTTTGAGAGAACAGATAGTTTTTCTTCCATTTGCACAATGTGAGAACTAAACTATTTGATCATATTATAAATTCGGATAATGGATAGAATCCTGCAGGAAGCTTGTTAGCAAAAAAAGTTGCAATAAAATAAAGAAATGACTGTTAGGATAGGTAGTTTATAACCTGGCAGGCTGGCACACTCGCACACTATTATATTTAATTACTAAATCATGATTCATGGAGGTACTAGCTAACAACTCTGGTAAAAATGCTCTATATAAACTCGCTGATATCTTATATACACTTGCATATCTTGTTCTCATTGTACCAAGTATCTTCCATCCAAAAATTCACCTCCCACTTAAGCTTCTAAATGCAATGTAGGGTGCGGCCAAACCTTCTATGGTCATGTGGCCAATAGGCCTCCAATTTGTAGTGATGGTTCACCATGGTTTATGTACACGGCTGTTTTGGGGTATGGACTAATGAAATAGTAAAATAAGCAAAAGACAGAAAAATATAACAAAGGGTAAAACAAACTTATATTACTTTGAATTGATTATTTACAGAATACAAGTTACAATGTATTTATATTATGTGAAGAGGTGTGTGTGAACTGTTGTGTCGTTTCACAAAAGTCACACCAATTCATTCCCTAACTGTAAATAACGACTTCTAACTGTCAACCCTAATAACTGTCAGTGGTTGACTTTTGTCTGGGCCTAATTTACATAAGACCCATACTTAAATAATACAGCAACCCATAATAATATATACAAACGTTTTGGACTGCACAAACCAAACTACTGCTACTTAGTTAAAATAAAGTACTGTTGGTTTATAAAACTACTGCTAACACAAATGAAGTTATGATCTTGCCATCCAACAGTTTCCCCCGAAGATTATAATCTTCATATGTCTTGATAAACTTCAAATGATGATTTTGAGATCTTCACTTGAACTGATCCTGCTTGAATTTCCTGTGAGCTTTGATGATGATGAATCTTTGTAGGACTTGTAATACATCTGATTGCTTCACTTGCTTGGACACTGGTATGCATAATGTCCTATGTTGTGACACCTATAACAAGTGACTTCCTTCTCCTCATCTTGTACAGTTTGTTATTGTATGCAGACTGGTTCATCTTCAAGTTTGATGCCGAAATGTTCTATCTTCTCCTTCCCTTTCTGAGAGGTTGATGGAGCACCATTCTTACCAACTGACCATTGGTATGACTCTAAGCTTGAGTCCTCAACTGCTTCTGCAGGAGCCTGGGGTGCTCTGGCTGTCTTATAATATGAAACAAAGACATCTAGATAGACCATGTAAACCTTTTTGACATCATCTCCATCATTCCATGTTAGTCCAAGGATTTCTGCAAATTCACCAAATCCTTGGCCAAAGTGTACGCTGAGGTAGCCTCCCATACATTCAATCAACTTATAGAGATCAAATAAGTGTATGGGTATTCTATGAATAATTGGTGGTATTGGCCCATGGGTATACCATGAACACAGTGGTGGTAACTGGTCAGGTTAGTGTTTTTGAGCAGAAGATTTGAGGGCGTTCGAAACCATTTAAAAGACAACTTTGATAAACCTATCTCTATATATCCCAACCCCTTGCCTTACCACATTTATCTTCTTGATCAGATTTGAAGAAACCTACTACCAAATCTTGAAAGGTGTTGAGAACGTCTGCGTTGGTCACATCTTCTACAAACCTAGCATCTCATCCTTCTTCCTCAAACCTTTCTGGAGAGTTCAAGCCTCTCTAAAGTAATATTCTATGAATGTGTTTTGCGTATTCCTCATAACATGTTTAGTCTATCTCATGATTTTCCTAGTCTAGAGACTCCCTAAACATTATATTAAAGCCTAAAGCCAATCTCCGTCAGACACTACTTTCAAAACCTTGTTGGTTTAATAACAAATCAATGGAGAGTATGTTTTAGAGATACTTCTAGTGCATAAGAATACGAACCAGGGACCTAATACTAGAGAACACTGTGTCTACTTGATCAAAACCTCTTCCCTTTGCCATATGTAAATAGAAGGGGTATTATTTTTTTTGTTTTTCTTAATTTACATACTTAAGAAATTATTCTCCTAATATTAGGTCAAAGCATATTCAAATAGGAACAATATGCTTACTGTTTTTTTGCTTATTGTACCAAAAAAACACATCCCATGTTCCTTATCTAAGCCTTTGGACAGGTGATCCTCTTCAGTTGTTAAAATTGCAAATAAACTCAGGATGATTGTAAGGTGTCGACTTTCAGGACTGAGTGGCATTGATTGCTTTGAGTTCTCTCAGTCTGATACCTGATGAACTTCCTGCATCAGTCTATGATTTTCTTAGTGGGGCAATGGTAGATTCAGATTGAGAAGTCCCTATGCTGTGACTTACAATAGAAGCACTTGTTCTTTCTATTAGAGTTTTTTGGTGTATTGAGGAATTGAGCATACTTCAATTATCCTCTAGTATCTTTTTCAACCTCCCTTTGCAACGCTAGTGATATTATGTCTAACACATCTTCCTACGCTTTCTTCTTTTTCTCTGGATGATTTGCCTTTAGATAGATATTCCTTTCTCTGTGATAGCTTTCTTGGAGCTTTCCAGCATTCGCTTCGTGATAATCCAGCTGTAGGGAGTCGGCCTACAACCTTCTATGGTCATGTGGCCAATAGGCCTCCAATTTGTAGTGATGGTTCACCATTAGGTATTATTTGTACACGCTTGTTTTTGGGGTGTTAGTGGACAAATAGAAAACATAAAATTAGGCAAAAGACCTAAAAAAAATAACAAAGGGTAAAACAAACTTATATACTTTGAATTTACAATTATTGTACAGAATTACAAGTTACATGTATCTATTAGACAATTTGAGAAAGGTTTGTGAACTTTTGTGACGTTTTCCACAAAAGTCGACATACCAATCCATTTCCACTAGAGGCTGTAACACATAACGTCTCTTCTAACTGTCCACCCTAATAACAGTCAAGGTGGTTGACTATTGTCTGTGCTAATTTACGATAAAACACATACTTAAATCTATAACAGCAACCCCTAATAAAATATACAAAACGTTTTGATACATTTAGCACAAAATCCAAACTACTGCTGGACTGTAGTTAAAATAAAGAGATTGTTGTTTTATAAAGAACAACTGCTACAACACAAATGAAGTTATATCTTGCCAACCAACAGAAGCAAAAGCGGACTGTTAAATTAAAGAAGTCCCATCGCGTGCTTATGTAGCATGATCACAATGCCTTTACGCTCCAGCGCAACACACGAGCATCATAGATTAGGCTCACTCCTTGTACAGATCTATTTATTGAGATATCCAATAACGTACAACCGTGCACCGCTCCACTAACGTCTAATCTAGTTCTAAAAAAAAAAAAAAAAAAAAAATCAGATACATATTTGCGCAATTAGACTAGATTTCTATCTATTCTAGAACTCCACTAATACATTAGATCGTTGTGATTCTTATGAATTTGCATTGAATATCGCATTCATTAGGGTCATTCCCGTCTTGATCAAACATGCTCGACATTACATATTTTTAGCTTAATAAACACATGTGTCGGATTACATAACCTAAAACAGAATAAACTATCCGAGTCTATCATAAATTTGGATAACGGATAGATCAATCCTGCAGGAAGCTTGTTAATGAAACAAGCTTATAACCAAATGACAAAAGCACACTCACACGCTATAAAAAAAAATTCTAAAGCATGATTCGCGAAGTTACTACATAACAACTGTGGTAAGAATGCTGAATATGAACTAGCTGATATCTTATAGACACTCACATATCTTGCAGTCACTTTACCAAATATATTTCCTCTCTTTTTATATCTACTATATAAACCACCAAGAGATATCATGTCTTCCATCCAAACTCACCTTATGCTTCTAAATTTTGAAGCGACTGTATTAAAAGTCCCATTCACGTGCTTGGTACATGAACACAATACCTGTCGCTAGACACAACACATTATCATTAGTTTAGTCACTCCTTATGCAATCTATTATGGAAATCCTATAACAGTACGTACAACTACTTCTAATTAACTTTAACGTAGTTGATGCCGATTAATACATCAGGTCACTGTATATCTAATAGATTTCCATCGAATATCACATTGATTTGGGTCATTACCTTCTTGACTACCACACGTGCTCAAAACTAACCAAAAATTAAAGTGCATGTGCTCGAATTTAATTTTATCTTAGAAAAGCACACGTGCTCGAATTACATAACCTAAAACAACTTCTTATTTTTTAAACGCTTTTCGCACTATTTTTCTCATTCACATTTCATATTTAACTAGTTTATGTATTGATTCTCCTTACCAGATGTTTACATTTCATACAATGTTTCAAGTGCACTCGATCTCTATGCGTCTTTACATAACTAATCAACTTCATTGGCAATAAATAAATCAATCAATTATAACTTCCCATTATTTTTACTAAATTCTGCATATATTTAGTCAGTCAGTTAGTTTATTACACCAGCAAGTGGCGGATCCAGAAATCTGTCAAAGGTTCTGCACTTTGTTTTAGCAGAAAAATAACCATAACAATTTTTCAATCAATCAATTATAATTTCCCATTATAGTTATTAAGTTCTATATTTATTGCAATTGCACCAGCCAGAGTCGGATCCAGAAATCTGTTAGTACAACTCGTCTAAAAAATAAAGCATAACAAATGTTAGCGCGCATATAATTAAAACGATCAAATCCAAATTATATAAATAAATAAAAAAACTCGATCCACTCCGTATCTCATCGTCACTGTATTCTACCAAACACACACAAATAAAAAAAACACATAGTCATTTCACCTTCAAAAACACACACATAACAAAAATCAGCAAAAGTTACCTTCACCAGTAACAGCATCAATTAACACAAGGTCAAAATCCTCGCCTATCTCCACTTTATTAAGATTTTTGACTCCGCTCTCTTATTTTTAGATCTATCTCTAACATTTTAACGCTCATTATTTTAGATCTAACTTCACCAATCGAAATATAAAGTTTACGTCCGAAATCGAGTGTTTTGAAACTCGTTAGAGCTTTTAAATTTGAACCTAATCGACATGTTGAGGTTTTGATCGATTTTTTTATGTTGATTTGTTATGAAATGAAGATCTGCATGGAATTTGGGGCTTTGTTTTGAGATTTATTGAGCACGTGAATAATGTGAGTGAGGAAGAAGAGGTGACTATGAGTTGAAAGTGGCACGTGTGTGTCATGGACAGTGTTCTTTCCAATCATTTATGTGTTTTTTTAATAATTTGTTTAGTTTTTAGAGTATATTCTTTGTCAAATTGACCTTTATAAAACTGTCATTGACCATTTGACCTCATGTTAGACAGGTGAATTAGGGTGTCTTTGGCAAAATTGGTCTGAGAGTTAATGAGTCAAGCTGAAAAATAAGTCGTAGCCGAAGCTTATATTATAATTTATAGTCTTAATCATCATAATGTTTTTGAACAAATTAGTTATGACTATATTATATTCTTGTTAAATTACTTGAAAATAAACAAATTGTATCATGTACTCAACTTCTTTTTCCATAATATTTTAAAAGATATTTAAGTGATTGAACAACTTATTTTATAGGGGTGTTCACGGGGTGGTTCGGTTCGGTTAGTTGGAAGATTTAAACTATCCGTCGCGGGGCGGGTAATTAATTTTACTATTCGTCGCTGAACCGTACTAGGCGGGTAACCGGACATGCGGGTACCCGAAGTGAGCGGTTACCCGCGGTTCGGGTCACGGTTAACCGTTTTTGACGTTTAATAGAGTTTAACCGTATAAAAAATAACATAGTCTAGAACATAAAATGTTTTTCTAGTAAAATTAAATGACGTTGAATTTAAAATTCATATAAAACTTAAGTATTTCGTTACAATAATTGCATTCAAATATTCATATATAACGTATTAACAAAAAATATTACTCGACGTTATAGATTACGATCACATTAATCAATTTTCACACATAGATTTTTACAAATGTTTACTTTACGAGCGAAAAAGTCGTTATACAATAAAAGTATTGCAATAATCGGTTAATACTTGTACAATTATTTGAATATTAGTTAGAAAATAATCATGTATAATATGCACGGTTCGGTTCGGTTAACCGCGGATATCTAAAAGTAAAAACCGAAACCGAACCATTATAAGCCGGTTTTTTCGGTTTCGGTTTTTTTCGGTTTCAGTTTCTTCTGTTTCGGGTTTTTTCAGTTTCGGAATGAGCGGTTCTGCTCGGTTTCACGGTTTTTTTAAACACCCCTAACACCTATGTTATTTTAATATCAATCATATCCTAACTTGTCTCGCTATCAAAAACTTATAAAGTTTATAGGAAAATCTACCTAAAAGTTTGTGTGTCAAGCAAACTTTATTTTGAAATGTCAAACTCCTATTAACACATATCCTAACACATTTTTAATATGATATAGCACAAAAAATTATATATATCCTTGTCATATTAGTTGTTTTTATCTTTTCATTTCATTTTAGTTGTATAAGAATTTATTAGTTTAGTTTGTTTAGAAAATAATTATTTCTTTCATTTTGAAAAGAGTGTTCAAAAACAAAAATTAGCAAATTATTATATGTGTAATTTGAGCAATTTTTAACATAAATTGTAAGGTGGAAACTTTTTATGAGAACGGAAGAAGTACTCGATTACTTTACATAAAAAGTTAAATTTACTATACTAATTTCTTATTTTATCTTTATTTAATCTTTCAAAAGTTCTAGAGGAATATCAACATTAATTTATTTAAAGATGACATAGATTATGCATTTACTTCAAAAAACTATACATTAAATGTACCTAGAGTATATTGAAGAAACTTTTTCTACGACACTAAAAATAATATTGATGAAGTAATTAATAAGTAGTAGTTATTAAAGGTTTTTATCACAACACAATCAATCTGTGTTTTATTTTTGTGTTATTTTAGCTATTGCCTTCTTTTTTTTATAACCGTACGTAGCCACTTAGAATAACTTTGTGTTCCGTTTGTATAAATTTTTCTGAAGAAAAAACACGTCTCTACAAAGTAATGATTTTCAAGAAACATTGAAATTGTGTATAGATATTATTAGATTCTAATTTCATATTTTTATAGTTACGAATTAGAACTGACTAAATGTCTAAATCGGGATTGATCGTACAATATTTTGCACCTTCTTGGTTAAAGCATGCGTTGAGAGTAGACTTTGATACTTCAAAGCGCGGGGGTGATATATGAAATTAGACAAAAAAGAAGAGTTTGGTTAGTCGAAGTGCAGGGGTAGACCTTGTGAACCGACTCCCGCGTGAGAATCAGATGACATGAAAAAAGTGGTAGGTTTTTTAGAGAGAGAGAGAGAGAGTAGTGAGAGAATAAAAATATATTTGATTTTTGCAAATGAGTCGGCCTTTTATAGGCAAACCTTAGGAATGACCTAGATCTTGCTATATGTCTCAACCAGGTTGGCCGAGAGGAGCACGATATCGCTAGCAAATGAGAGGGCGTCTGTCGAGTCTCTGAGATCGTGCCCACATGCAGCCGTTATACACGAGCGGGAATAAATGATGACCATTATCCTTGTTGGGTGCACAGAATATTATGTCTTTTCTTTACCACGGAGCCTTGTTCTTGTCGGAGGCTTTGGTTCCTCGGAAGCTCAGGCTCCGTTTGGAGCGGTCTTTGCTGTGAATTGGCGGATTCTCTTAAGGTAGCCTAGTAGACTTTACGCCAATAATCACTTTTGAAGTGTCACGTGTATAGCATCGGAGGCTAGGTTCCGACCATAAAATGGGGTACACCATCAAGCCCCATAGTCTGATGTGTTAAGTTGGTCATTGCAGCATAAGGCATCAGACTCTTGCTTTTTTGAGCGTGTTTTTTGGCGGCTTTGATTCCGTTTTTCTAAATTAATTGTCGAGCCTCGAAATTGTTTTGGGCAGTGTAATTTCTTTCCCCTAGGCAATATTTTTTACTTAGAGTGTTTTTACCATAATTACTCGCGTATGTTTCCACGCGCTTTTCGCTAAAAAACCGTCAAATTCTATATAACCATTTTTGGCGGCGTTAACTAGAGGCGTTTGATAAAAGAAATGAGTTGGCATTTTGTTAAAAAATGGGAGGGTTTGTTTTATTTCCTCTCTAGGTCTAAACCTCGTTTCGAGTGTTTCTAATTGCTCAAGTATCATGTTCATACTTTATTTAAAGATCCACATGTGTTGGGTAAGAGGAAAGCCGACAAGTAAAATCTGTAGAACGGACTTCGAGTGTGGTGCGCTGGGCGCATGCTGACGCGTGACCAACTCGCCAGAACTGATATTTTGTTTTTACGGATTTTGGCTATCGTTTGTTATTTTAAGTGTTGCGAATGTTTATTTGTCATCGTTAAAACATAAAGGAGATCTTAATTAATGTTTCCATAACAATCTCCCCCTTTTTTATGATGGCAAATAAAATTTTGAAAGCAAATAAAATTACAAACATAGCGAAGATGAAGAGCGCACATTTGATGAGCTTACGTTGATCTTGGCCTTGTTATTTGAAAGCTTGAAACTTTGTCTTCATCGAGCTTTGTATCTTATCTTTCACCCTTAAGCTCTTGGCTCTCTTTGCTTCTTTCGTTTTTTGTTAAATAAAAAAGGTGGGATTTTGTGCTCCCCTAGATCGTTGCTCCCCTTATTCTAAGGTATAGATCCATGGGTCAAGAGCAAAACCTTCGAGGTGTTCTTGGCTACAACTAGCAATAAACAAACACCACAAGCAAAAAACACATACATATGTTCATGTCAAAAATGGGTTAGCTTACCATTTGGATACTTTCAAGCATGAATTAGTAAAAATATGAATTATTATGAATTTGTAAATTGTTACACATTCACTTCAGAATTTTATATATCATTTTATATATATATATATCTTAGATCAACTCTTGAGTCTTCGGGCATATCTAAGATAAAGAAATCTATCGGAAGGATGAATTTATCAACTTTTATGAGCACATTTTCAATGATTCCTCTTAGGTATTGGATTGATCTGTCCCCAAGTTCAAAGCTCATTCGGGTAGCTTTTGGTTCACCTAGCCCCACTTTCTCATACATCGTATATGGAATCAAACTAATGCTAGCCCCCAGATCTGCTAAAGCATTGTCGATATGTAATTGGCCAATATCACAAAGAATAGTAAAACTCCCTGGGTCTTTTTCTTTTGATGGTAGCTTGTTTAACAATACCGATGAGCACCATTCATTCATAGTTATCGTACAAGCTTCTTCAAGTCTAGCCTTATTTGTCAGCAAACCTTTGAGGAATTTAGCATACTTTGGCATTTGGGATAGGGTCTCGATGAAAGGCAGATTTTGTGGAGCTGCTTCAGGTTTTCTAAAAACTTCTTCTGCTGAGCTTCTTCTTTTTTCCTTCCTTAATCTTCGAGGAAAGGGGATAGGTGGCGTTTGGATCTTATTTGAAAGCTAGGCATCAGGTTCGTTGGTTTTCTGAGGTTGATCATTGGTGAGGATTTCATTTGATTCAACTGGCTCGTTGTGATTTTTTGCTAGAGGTTCTTCGGTATGAACGTTGGTATCATTATTTTTGGCATCTTGAGTCGTAGTTTTTCCTCCAATAGTAGTCACCCCTTTAGCTTCACAATCAATTTTGGAGTATTATTGATCACTTTTAACAACTCTTGTACCCCAAATCTGAGCTCAATTAACGAATTGTTTATTTCTTTAAATAAGATCTCCTTTGTTGTTTGGAAGTCGCAGATGAATGCCCTCATCTCTTCGTGTTTACGTTTTCCTTCGTCGATGAATTTGTATAACATCTCCTCCATTGTTAACTTTCTTTCAGGATAGGTAAAGTGATATGGACGAAGTTCGGATGCTGCTCTTGAAAAGTAAGACATGATTCAAAGTAAAGCAATTCAAGGAGAATAATCTTACAAAAATATATCAGCTTTTTCCAATACACCGTATATAAATGACTGAATACGCCGTATTATTGATCATAACGAATACGCTGTATTGGACAGAAGGTTGGATACGTCGTATTCAGTGGAAGTAGATACGCCGTATCGAGTTGTCGTCCAGAACAGTGTATTAGGAAATTAAATAATTAAATATGCAAGCAAACAATTAAACTAAATTACTCTAATTTAATTAACACTACTCCTAAGGGTTAGATCTAATCTAATGTTAAAAACCAAAACATAAAATAAAAATCAAGATTAAACTTCACTCCCCGGAAGCGGCGCCAAAAACTTGATGTATCGTTGTGTGGTATTTATTTATGATAGTTCAAGTTTTAAATTTATATTTTGTCGACTTAACCAAAAACAACACTTTAACGGGCAGTATACCCGGTCGATGGTAGATTCGTGGTAAGTAGGGTGTCGAACACTTGAAGTGAGGTTAAATCTCTCAATTTATTTATATTTTGGTTTATCTAATCTAACTTAATTCTAATCTAAGTCAAACCAATGTTAATCATATGTTAGTTCTAATCCTAATTCTAACACGTAAAAGGGGGTTTCCAGTCTGAGAGACTGGCACGGGTTTGGTTGGTGACTACAATCAATTCAAAACACTTTTAACTCACGCAAGCAAATTAACAGAAGATAAAAGAACGGTCGAGCCTTATGATAAAAAACTGTATTAGCCATCATTAATACGATTAGAAGTTGGTTTATTTATTCAGTGCAATGATTACTTATCTCGAAGAGGCATATCATTCTTAGACTTAGGCGGGACTTCATCCTAAGACCTAGACACATTAATTTTGTCACAATTAAAGCATCCGCATAAAGCATCCTTATTACTTGATTATAATCTATCTTAGGGATTAAAGCAATGGTGATCTTGTTAAACCCTAGCTCATAGAGACTTTACCCACTTACTGCTTAAAGGCAATTTATACACTAGTAGTCCACTTGTCCAACTATCAAATGGAATCAGAACATTATTTGTTGAATTATCTAGATTCACCTACTAGTCAACATGTTCAATAAACCAAAGGCAGTTTCCGTTAACTGGTTAAGCCAGAAGCGTACCCTTAGCACAATTTTAGAAGGACAATACTTGTGATCCTATGATTCTAGATGTATAAATCACTAGATGGAGAGCTATCCTGGTATCTAGATTACTTGGTCCGTATCACTAGATCCAGTTGAATGATAGGTCGCATACAAAAGCACGTAAACAAGTATGAATTGATAAACATAAACAAGCATGCAACGATAAATTAAGCAATCGAGATATAAACAAAACTAAACATTTAAATCTTCATAATAATGGCTGATACCCAAAGGTATTAGCCTTCAAACATCATAATTAATACAAGAGTAATTGTTTTAGCCAAGGTACACTAACCGAGTTAATGAATGATACCAAAAACTAAACGATTACAAAAGTATAAGAAATTACACGTTGTTTTCTATGGATTGGAATGCGTTGCAAGACCTCTTCTGCTCTTTTTCTCCTTTGAAAATTGACTTTTGTGGTTTAGGTATCGAGAATAATATTTTGTACACATAAAACTCATTTTTGAGTTTTGTATTTATAGGGTATGAAATTCAGTTTGATGCGGCGTATCCAAGGGATTGGATACGGCGTATAGGAGTTTCTTGGAGTAGGGACCACGTTTGATATTTTCTAGAATATTCACATACTATATCTTCAATAAGGCGTATTGACTTCTTCTGGATACAGGGTATTGATCTTCTTTCCTTTGTGGTCTTTGGTAAGTGCAGGCACGGATACGCAGTATCTTCCTTGATGGATACGGCGTATTGGTCTTCAGAATAGTAATCTTCAAAATATCTTCATTTAAGCTCCAGAATGCGCGCCTTTTGCTAATATTCACCAACTACTCCATAATTACTGTAATTCTCAAATATAAACGATTAAGTAACAATTCTTTGCAATAATTATACAAAATGGGTTAAATACATGGGATAAATGATGCTATAAAATAGACGTTATTTGATGTCATCATCGATAAACACACACATATAGGCTATTTGGGTGATTTCCTAAGTGTTTCCTTCTTGAACTATCTATTCCTGCTAATCAATTAGGTCTCAAAATGATGTGCAGGCCAAGTTCTAAAGTCTACAATACTACCGGCACACTTAATATTTTGGTGGATTTTGAGTAATATGATGGAAAGGGAATATTAGGCTTAAATCCCACCAAGTAATAATAAAGGGTAATGTGCATTCGGCAAAGATTAATTCTAGTTATTTAAGAAAAAATTGTCAAAATTTTTAAAATTGGCATAATTTTCAAAGAAAACTAGAAAATCAAAGGCAAAACATACGTCAAGTATTAATTCTACTCCTACCCCCACTTGATTTGTACAATGTCCCTATTGTACATTAAGGAAATGAAATAAAAAGGAAATAGTAGAATTAAGATAAGAAACTCCCCGAGCATTGCTTCAAGATTTGAATTTTGACAGAAATCTTTAAGATTATCTCCGTCTTCCCGTAAGCTCTTTATCCCTTGTGATCACAAAAACAAACCAAAGCATAAAATCGTTCTACAAGAATTATGAAGTGTACAGAAAATACAATCCTAACTCACTTTCGTAGGAATCATAGTT
>BQNB010021490.1:2859-64195 GCA_026074375.1 Tanacetum coccineum
TTCAACTTTTTTTCCAATTGCGTGAACTTGAAGGATCTCACATTACATAATGTTTCCATGTACTACTGTGACACATGTTTGCTCTCCAAAACTTTGCAATCTCACCATCACAGATATTCCTGCATATGCAAAGGTTCTTAATGTGGTTGCTCCTAAACTTGAGAATCTGACGGCATCAATTAGTACATGTGGTGGCTGGTGTAGCGTTGATTTTCTGCAACTGTCCACAAAGGGCTTCAGTTCTCTTGAAAAAGTGAATCTCTCCAAGTCAAATGAGAATGACAGAGAAGATAGAAATTTTCCACGACTACTCGATTTGTTCAAAAAACTAAGCAGTGCAAAGTTTCTTACCCTTGATATGGACATCATTCAGGTAAACACACATCAGTTCCCTTGGTTATTGTTAATCTTCATACTAATATTATTAGGTTAAATTATGAAACACTCTAACTTTTGAGTATTAAGAGAAAATCAACGTTTAATACTTTAATCTTTAAACCAGTAAAGTATAGGATGCAATCTCTTTCTAGTTTATCCAATAAAAGACACTAGTATATATTTAGACTTGAAGATTGACTTGATTGTACAAATTAGTCACCTTTTACGATTTTTAGCATAGGTGTAGGAACTTGGAACTATTACATTTGTATTTTATAGATGTGGTTCTTGATCCAAGCCTGATACTTAGAAGTTCCAAATGTATCACATTGGTCGAAGTCAAAACATTTGTTTTTGTGTTTGTTGACCTTATTTCACTATGTTTATTCTGTACTCTAATGCAAATGACACTAGGAAAAAGATTCTCTCAAGTTGTGGTCAAACATGATTGATCATGTTATGTTTTTTGTGAGGGGAAATAAATAAGTGGGCTCTTGATTTTCATTAAAAGAAAAAGTTGTATACATTTAACTAATTTGTGATTGGTGAACATGATGTATCATGTTTGACTCAACTTGAGAGGATTCTAATCCATGACACTATAACTTTACAGCAAGTCTCATGAAGAGAAATATTTGGATCCATTCATATGCATCTTATTGTTGTATTGTGTACGTACGTAAACAGTAGTTATAGTTTTTGTTATGCTACTTACTAGTACACTACCCATGCTATGGTGCTGGGTGTAAATTTTCAGCTGAAAAGATAATTGGTGATGTTGTCATGGCATTTTCTTTTTATTCGATCGCCATGATGGTTAATCGGTGATGGTGATATGCTCGTTTATGGTTGGAGGTAGAAGAAGTAATGCGTGAATATGATTGTTACTGACTTTCATTATGAGGATTGCTGACTTTTCTTTTGGCTTTGATTTGATTTCAATATTAAGAGAGATGATGTTGGTATTTTTTTTTACCTTCCATGTTGTAGTTAAGAGGGATAGACAAGTTATTTGCTACGGAGTATTAACATAAATGTTTCAAGACTGTTACTCAAAATCTCAAATGCATTAAAATGTATTGTGATGTGTATAATGTTCGTGTATTATATTTGCAGACTCTCTCATCAAACCTGGATCGACTCTCCCGTGAACCTGGTCCATTTCAGAACTTGAAATCTGTGAAGATTAATACGTCGCGACTGCAGCATACAGACCCTATACCAACAATACCCCCTCAAGTCAGAGATTACTTTCTTGAGAACTCTCCAAATGCTACTTTCATCATTGCTTCACCTCAGGTATCTACAAGACTCTATAATCTATGTATATCCCAACATATTCGTGTTTGTCACTCCTTTGTCATCTAGCATATTCTTTGACCGTGAACTTTCACATGTAAATGGTCAACCAGCACTTATATGTACTTAATCAAGGGTTTATGTGTTGGATCACTTGAGTAGTTGCTAATGCCTAACGGTGACAGTTTGACCCATATATTGAAAAGCAGGCCTATTTGGGTTATGTTTTAAACTCATTAAGTTCAAACGTTTATAATAGAAATGGTTAATACGGGAACTTATTAAATGGCTCAAACGGTCCAAAAGTTAACCAAGTCAATTAAAATACTCATAACCTTCTAAACGTTGCAAAAATATATAATGGACTCATATGTTAATAGAAGTTTGTCCATCTGATACTTCAGATATTTATAATAGTGTAAAAGAAATGGACACCCAACATTTTTTGACCACACTAAAATTACCCATTTGACTCAAATTCATCTTAACCATACCACAAATATGCCCATTTTTCACTGGGTCGGTCTAGTGGCCATGGACACTATTGTCATTAATACTAGCTCAACAACATCTGGGTCGGTCTAGTAAGTTTTTTTGTCATAGTGCCATATTAGGACGATGTGGTGAACAATATAGATGTTTGATTAATCATGATAATACAGATTTTACTGATATACAAACTTTTTCACGGTTTCTACATGCATATTGGCACTTTTTTTAAGTGATTCAAAACTACCTCTTAATGCTATGTTGGTATTATATGAGAATACGTCAAATTTAGAAGAAAACCTTGTCATCTTAGAAAATAACGCATACCACGTATTATTTAAGCAATCAATCTGCCTTTATTTAAGGGGCCACGGAAGAGACCAAGACAGCTGGCACATGAGAACACAATGTCTAAGAAGGTTGCGAAGTTGGAGGAAAGATGTTGACCCTTTATTACGAAAAACACCCGTTTTGACCCGTTATAAGACCTCTCAGACCTGCAAGTTTATCCACCTATAAATATGAGTGACAGCTATAATAATCGTTTGCAATAACTACCGACCAAATATATATCCTTGGTATCTGTAGGAGTCATTTCTGTTGAATTATCAATTGATATGGTTATAATACAATGAACCTCATACCGTCTTTCTAACTTTTAAATATTGTCAGATAGCCACGTCCTCAAGAGTCACCTTGTGAGGAAGCAGCATGATCGTTCAACCTTGAGGGGGCATTTGCAAGTAATTCTTCACCATGATATGATGCATCTGTAGTCTGTACAGTCTTTTGCAATTTCTCGCAGATGTTTGTTGGTCGAACTAATCTTTGTTCTATTTAGAATTTACCTACAGATTATCAACTATTTTGTTTAATGTAGGCTGTTTTTGTCTTTTGTGTTTCACTTTACTAATATCAGATTACTTTACTTTAAGTGGAGCGTGAATGTCAAATTCATAGCAGTGATGTGATATTGATGTGTGTTTTGCCTAAGCATGACATTTATGAAAACATTACGACTCAGTCTTTGCAAAAGCAATTGGTATTGTTCTGCATATAGTTTAGCCTTATCACATGTAATTAGACCAATGCGTCCATGATATCAGCAATACTGCATTTGCCTACAATGATCTCAGAATCCTAGTCATCGTAACTTCATTGTGATACTGAATAGAGAGGATATATCCTCATTTGGACTTTATTTTTCATAAGCATAAACTCAGAGAGAGGCATTCTACATCCTTATAATGTATCAGGTGCATGATTAGTATTGATAGTGGTTTGCTTTGTGTCGGGATCATCTATAAAATAATACTGTACTATATATTGTTGCACTATCATACAGTCAAAGACAAATAGAATATATAATGAAAACTATAACTTCACCGTAACACCGATAGTCCTTGTGGTTTGACAAAAATTGCATCTACCGTCCCTGATAGTTTAAGGCGAAGGACAATGTGTGTTATTATTTGCAAAGATAAAGACCGAAAATGCAACTTTAAACTATCAGGGACGGTAGATATAATTTTGACCAAACCACAAGGACCATTTATGTAATTTACTCTAAAAACGTATTTTGCTTCTTATACATAAGTATTTAACTATATTTCATTCGTTCAAAAAAAAATTAACTATATTTCATAATGTGAAAAGTCATTCTTATGATGCAATGCAAAGAAGTCTTTTTGAAAGCTTTTGATGTTTTTTTTTTACTAAATTAACATTGAAAGTTATTAGTTGGCATATATTTGATTGGTCTCTTTTCAAAATTAGGCTTCTTATGTTTAGAATGCTTAGTCTATTAGCTGTAAATTTAATATGATGAGTTGTCTTGGGATCTTAGCCTTATCTCTGTAAAACTATATAAGTCGATTGTTTTGTGAGGTTAATCAAGGAATCAAATTAAGCCTTCCAATATGGTTTCAGAGCCAATATCGATCCACTTCTAAAATATCTTATCTCAGTCGTCCCCTCCCCTATTCTTTCTCTACCTCACAATCATTAATTTTTCTTTCAAAAAAAAAAAACATTGTTCATCAGTGTCACTATTCACCGGCAAGTACTGTTCATCGCCGACTACTGTTCATCCGCGAGTACTGTTCATCGAAAAAAAAATTGTTCTTATGGCTTTCTCATGTACCCTAGCTCAATATGTGGCCTACAAGACTAATGTTGTTCAACAGTTTACACCACAAATGCATTACAGATTGCCGCATCCCGGTCAAGGTATACTCGGTCCCGCTCCGGCTATTTATGCCTCTCCAGCACTACTACAGCAGATTATAGATTCCTTACATAATGAGTTTGACATGACTGATCTCGGTGCACTTAATTATTTCCTTGGTATTTCTGCGGATCGCAATTCTACAGGTTTATTTTTGTCTCAGAGGAAGTACGCTCTTCAGCTTCTTGAGCGTGCTCACATGGTTCATTGTAATCCTTCTCGGACACCCGTTGATACCGAGTCTAAACTGGGTCCGGAAGGCGTTCCTGTTCAGGATCCCACTTTATATCGCAGTCTTGCAGGGGGGCTACAGTATCTTACATTTACACGTCCAGATTTGTCTTATGCCGTTCAGCAGGTTTGCCTTTATATGCATGATCCGAGGGAGCCTCACTTTGCTGCTCTCAAGCGTATCTTGCGATATGTTCGAGGGACTGTGGACTTTGGTCTCCAGTTATATGCTTCCGCTACCACTTCTCTGGTTGGTTATACTGATGCTGATTGGGCGGGTTGCCCCTCTACACGCAGGTCTACTTCAGGTTATTGTGTTTTTCTGGGCAATAATCTTTTGTCTTGGTCAGCTAAACGTCAGCACACCATTTCTCGCTCCAGTGCTGAAGCTGAATACCGTGGTGTTGCTAACGTTGTCGCAGAGACTGCATGGCTTCGCAATCTACTCCGTGAGTTACATTCTCCTCTATCGACTGCCACTCTTGTTTACTGTGATAACGTCAGTGCCGTTTATATGTCTGCCAACCCTGTTCAACATCAACGGACGAAACACATTGAGATCGACATTCATTTCGTCCGTGATATGGTTACCGCTGGTCAGGTTCGAGTTCTTCATGTACCATCACGTTTCCAATATGCTGATATTTTCACCAAGGGACTACCTTCCGCATTGTTTGAAGAATTTCGATCCAGTTTGAGCGTACGGCCTCCTCCCGCTCCAACTGCGGGGGCGTATTAGTTGGCATATATTTGATTGGTCTCTTTCCAAAATTAGGCTTCTTATGTTTAGAATGCTTAGTCTATTAGCTGTAAATTTAATATGATGAGTTGTCTTGGGATCTTAGCCTTATCTCTGTAAAACTATATAAGTCGATTGTTTTGTGAGGTTAATCAAGGAATCAAATTAAGCCTTTCAATATGGTTTCAGAGCCAATATCGATCCACTCCTAAAATATCTTATCTCAATCGTCCCCTCTCCTATTCTTTCTCTACCTCACAATCATTAATTTTTCTTTCAAAAAAAAAAGCTCGAGCTTGACAGGGCTTGAGCTTGGCTTGAAAAAAAATAATAGGCTTGAGCTTGGCTTGAAAAAAAATAGTAGGCTTGAGCTTGGCTTGATAGCTCGTCAAGCTTTAACCATATAGGTTTAAGTTTGGCTTGAGTAAGATTTGATTAAAGCTTGAGCTTGACTTGAAAAGCTTGAATGTAAACAAAATTAATGTATTTAATAGCCAAACGCCCAAACTCATCAATAAACGTATGCATAAAATAAAACAAATAAAAACCATAAGTGAAAACCAAGGTAGATTCATTAAATATTAATAAAACTAATAATAACATTCTCGTAAAAAGTCCAACATTAGAATGAAACATAAGCCAAAGTACTAATTAATGTTCAAACGTACAAAGCATTTCAACAAAATCGTACATTGAGAAAAGTTCATTTACATATCAGTTTCTCCTCTCATACCAAGGGACAAATCTCCACCATCCATTTGAGTTTAATCTAATGATAGAGATTAATCTAAGATTTAATTTTATTTAATGGATAAGATTAAACCTTAAAAAACATCCACCGCCCTTTTTTTTTAACGGCGAATTTTATTGAAACAAAAAGACTAGCAAGAAGCTAGAAATTACAAAGTAACAAGATGCGAGTTTTTAAGCCATTTTGTGTTTTTTAATTAAAACACACTTTCACCCTTATTTTTAAAAATTACATATCGCAAAAACCGCAAAACGTTAAGATACATAAATTACACCATCGTGACCAATGGAGGGGCACTTTCATATACTTTCGACAAACTTTTTTTATGTATTTTTTTGTTTTTTCTCGGTGTAGTATTTTATTTGATATATCACGTGTGATATTACACTCATCTGTAAGTTAGAACACTTTACATGCTTTCGTAAAACGAGTATAAATATTTGTGTGGAACTTCAACTGACTCATCGTATTTGGCATTGAAAAGTATATATTATTAGCTTTCTAACCATTTATCATACATAATTTTTAGACCTCCAAATCAAAACAGTTTATTTATAAAAGTTGGTGAATATTAAAAAAATTTATTTTTTGTCATCAAACCTACTTGAAGTATCACATGTGATATAACATATTTGTACGTTCGAACACTCAACATGATGTCATGAAATGAGCGTAAGTATTTATGTAAAACATTAAATGGTTCATCATGTTTGACATTAAAAAAATAAACATCTTTACTATTTTAACCATATATCAAACATAATTTGTGAAAATTAAATAAAAACGCTATTTTCTCACAAAACAATGTTTTAACCCTTTTAATCCTACTAACAGTATAATATCATAAGTGATACATAACATTGATTACATGTTAAGAATTTCAAAAATAACCACAGTTAGTGCCACATTATATTGCTTTATCACATGTGATATTAATTATATGTGGAATACCATGACTAATGTCACATTATATTACTTTATCACATGAGATATTATTATTATTTATTTATCACTGGTGATATTACAATGTCAAGGGTAATAAATGTTAAGCCACAGGTTAATCTTACTTTATAAAGGTATTAGTATAGGGTTTAGGGGTTTTGGTATCGGGTTTAGTGGTTAGGGGTTTAAGGTTTAGGGTTTAGGGTATAGATTTTAAAGTTTATGTATATATATCGCTTGTGATATGTAGAATATAAGTAATCTTTAACAGCAAGAACTAGAGAGAGAAAGTGGGAAGGAAGGAAGTATTTCTAGTGAGAGAAAGTAAGAGAGGAGAAATGCATTAACTATGTGAAAATTACAACCATCCAACCACCTCTCCAAGGCATGGAGAGGTGTTTATATACTTACAATGGATCATGGGCTTGGGCCTTCATGGGTTTATCCATGAGCTTTTAGCTAACTAACTATGTAAGTTTTCAAAAATTACTTAACGAGCTAACGACTGTTATCTATGGAAGTGACCAACACTTTCGTGTTCCTAACAATCTCCCCCTAAGGGAGGTCACTCCATTTTACAAAATTTAAACCTAGCATACTATGCTTCATCTTTAGTCTTGAGCTCGTTTAACTTCTATCATTAACTTGTGATTTGATGTAGTGATCATTGACTTTAGGTTTGAGCTTGTTTCTTTATCTTGAATGTGAAAATGTGATCTTGAGTACCTTGAGATCATCAACCAATCATAATCTCGTTTCGTCATCTTGTAAACTTTGCCATCTTGTGAACTTGTGACTTCTGGACCGACATGCTCATACCTTTCTTGATTTGTTGACTTGAAAAGCTTTAATGTTGCATCTTTCTTGAAATTCTTTAACTTTAACACTTCGTCACTTCGAGAAAGACGTTCGGTATCAGAGTGACGGAAACTTCTTTGAAATTCTTTGACTTTAATACTTCGTCACTTCAAGAAAGACGTACGGTATCAGAGTAGCAGAAGTCTTGAAACATGTACTTGAGCTTTCATGATGTCTTTATGTTTGTCGGTCGGGTATGAGCATGTGGCTATGAATCGTGACTCGTCGGGAATCAGCTGCACCAATCGTCGGGAGTACCTGCAGGTTTAGGTTAGTGATAATCAACAGATATGGACGAGAGTGTCTTTGTCACTTCGTCGAATACGGTTGCAATAACCACGGTTCCCCGTTGATCAGTATAAATACTGCCTGTGATCAGGTAGAATTCCGAAGAATTTCCTTGACAGGGTTTCACAGCTGCACTAGCCGTTCTCATTACCGGAGCATCTCAAAGCAGACAACACGGTATGAGTGAACCAGCAAGACGAGGTCTCACTGATTGAATAGAAAAATCGATTTGAAAATCAATCGACGTGTCACTTGCTAAAGTGGTTTTGTGACACATCGAGAGTGTTAATCATTTCAAAATTCATCATCAATCGTCAATTCATAACCTGGAACAAGTTTGATTCTTATAGAATCGCACCATCGTTTCTTTCCAGTTGTCACAAGTTTGATTCATATAGAATCGCACAAGTCACCTACCATGAGCTTGTTTGATGTTGGCTCAAGCAGGATTTCCATCTTCACTGTGAATTATATCACTCGGATGTTCTGGCAAAATCACAAGGATAATGCGTAGGACTCTTAATATATATCTTGTTATTCACATTGTGTAACTTAGCAAGCATAATTTTGACAACATTTTGTGAGATAGCAAGTATAATTTTGACAAGTGTCCTAATAAGATTTATGGATGATCTTCTTTTGCTCTATATTAATAGTGCACTTTTGTTTTAGTATCGGACGGCCGGATCAGGGACTTACCCACCTTTTCAATATCAACTAACTCGGAGTGAGAAAGTCGATCGAAATTCGTGTAAATCTTCTGTGAGAATGAAAACAAGGTCATTGAGAGACCCTTGAGTGGCTAGGGGCAGGGTTGTGCATAACCCACTGGGCTATGACTGTCTTTAATGTCAGACAACAACTTAGTGTTTCCGACAGTTTATGTATTGACCCGATTTCTGCCTAAGTGTATGGAGGGCTTCTTTCTTTTCACCCTTTATCCTTACATTTCTTTTTCATTCTTCAACCCCTTTAATGCTTACCGAGACTTCATAACTAACACCTTGTTGGGTTTGTTCCAGTGTTAGCTCCATCTCAGTCGGCATTATTCTCGATTCTCACTTTTTCTCCTTTTGTATCATACCTAAGGACTTCTACACTAACTAGTGGATATCCCTAGGTAGATCCCTCCGGTTCTGGCTGGATCATGGGATTTGAATACCTATGCCTAACCACCTTATAAACCTATAAATTTAAGTTCATGTTGGTCTTTGGGTAATTCCTCAAATCGAAGCCAAAATCATTGAAAAATTCAATCAAAGTGTTTGATATAAATATCAAAAGATTTACACTTTGAGAGTTTTTCACCATCACTAAAAGGCTCCCCCTTAACATGTGCATCGTAATCGTAGCACATGCTAAGTGTAAAGTGCATTGAGTCCATTTTATATGATCACATTTCAATACAAATTAGATTCAGTTTAATCACATTTTCTTCCCTTATCCAAAATGTTAATCCCTTGATATTTTGGATATCAATTGATTAAACTTTCGGGGACAAAATGTTACACATTAACTAAAAGGAACATTTTAATGCTCCCCCTCAATATTTGAGGGTATATAAGACAGTGCTGAGTACAATAATTTGAAAATTTTTGAATTTACTAAGAAATTCTTAAAAATTTTGTACTCGAGCACTCCTTAATATTACCATAATGTATACACTACATATATACAAATTTCACAAGTTATTAATTATGTACAAGGTTTGACCTGTTATGATGTGGACATCATCTGATAAATCATATGATCCTTTGTAGCAGCCGAAAGTCTCCCTCGTATGGTCTCCCACCAACAAATTTCTCCAAGCTCTGCATAATCCTCCTGGTCTTTAGCTGTTTATCAATTGCCTAGATCATAGCTCCTGCTTTATCTCTATCACTTTGTCTCCAGATAGTCTGAGGCAGATACTTCATCCGAATTCCCTTTAGACGATCATCAAGAGCAGTCCGAACATCATTGAGTGTACCGTCACTGAACTTGTGTAGTTCATCAATACGCATCAATCTGTTCTTCTTGTCTTTGTTCTGGTAAATGAAACCTCTGGGATTAGAGTATGATGTATAAGCTTCCCTTCATTTAAGATCTGATCTGTACGTATCCGGCTTTGTGAGGTTGAGCTTCTTTTGATAACTCTCGACACCTAATTGAAGATCTTCCACACGCCTTTGGATGACAACGCTTCTTGTAAACATTCGCAAGGAGACATTAAAAGCTAGGCGTTCTTCAACAGTGAGATTTGTTAACTTGCCTTGAACAAGAAGAAGCAGCATGTCTTTGATGTCTTGGATGCGAAGCCTGTTGAAATCGCCTTCTTTGAATGTATACAGCTTGTCATCATCTTTACGAACAGTGATCTAATCCAGATGCTTGTAATTATGCCATTCGACTATTTAAAGCTTTGTGACAAAAATGATTTTGCGTTTGGAGTAGACATCTCGAGCAGATTCCCTGTTAGCTGCAAATCCATAGAATTGTTGTTGTTTTCGCCCCCAATGTGAGATTCCCCAGAGTGCATGTTTGTCGTAGCTAATCGGCACTTGACTCCACATTGTGTTAGGGACCAGATCTTCAATCCATTTGATATTCCCGTAATCTGCAGCCTTTGTCTTCATCACTAAAGTTGTATATGTTCGGCTTGAGACACCACCACTTAGATACACTAGGTCGTTTGTTAGGATTTCATTTTATGTGACGACATTACGGAATTACCATAGATTATCATAGTCACATACACAGGGACTAGATTAGGCAAGATTGCATAGTTTAGTAGTGTATGGACTATATATACCCCTCTAAGGCTTCCATAGAGGGGTTGAGACTTGTGAACATTTTCATTTCATTTATCACACACACACTTTCTCTCTCTAGAGAAGTGTGCTTTTTGTTTACTCTCTCCCTCTACTCTCTCTCTCTCTACAAACATGACTAGCTTTACTTGGTTTGATTCACCAAGACCACCGGATCTATAATTCTTTTATTTTTAACAATTGGCATCAGAGCCTCGGTTAAGATCTTAGGTCAGGTTGATTTTTGGTCCGGTTTTGTTGGTCTTGAATCTGTTACAAACATATTTTTGTCTCGTTTATAAATCTGTCACAGATCTGTTGTTGTTGGGTTTGCTAATCTCAAGTCAGCTTATACATGCTTATTTACATTTAATTTTAAGAACTGCTTCAAGTGCTTATCTTAGAAGCTTATCACTTTTGGGTTTTTGATGTTCTTCATGGCGATTTGAAGACAAGAAAATTCAGATCTACATTTTCTGGCATAACTAAAAGACAAAAAGTACATGTTGCGATTTGGCAGGTTGTCGATTGCGTTTTGTCAGACAGCATTGCGTTTTGACATGTTTAATTGCGTTTTGGGTGTTGCGACTTGCCTACTGAAGACCAATTATCAAGAAAATAGCAACGTTATGCTGCCCAAATCTCGAGAAACATTGCGTTTTGTCTAGTTCAAGATTGCGTTTTGTTTCTGTTCGATTTGTCTTAAGTTCAAGCCTGCGTTTTGTCTTGGTCTAAAAATAAGCATAGTTGAGTTGACCCGAGTCAACTCAACTGTGTTTGACAAATGAGTCACAACCGAGTCAAGATCTATCAAAATGTAAAAAGATGACAACATACTCTAATTCAAACCAACTACACCGATTAACAAACAACATCAACATCATAACCATCCAACAATCACATTCTCAAATCCAAATCCAATAGATCTTAACCAATAATCCTATCATCACATTTTATTAAACAATAAATCCATCATCAAGTCTAATCCTAATACCCATCGTCACAAATTGCAATCATCAACTCTATCTCCATCCACACGACTCGTAAAGAAAACAAATATAAATAGATCTCAGATCTCGCTCGTGTTGTACAATAACTTTTGTGACCATATAAGATCTTACACGGCAAGACATCATCATAGATCTATATGAAGCCTAGCTTCTTAATTCAATATTCAAAAATTTAAAGAAAAGAACCAAAACAAGTAATGTTGGGTTCCTCTTTGTTTCGATTTAAAGACACATAAAAAATGAAATAAAACCTACCAGTTTACAAGATCTTGAAGCGAAAATCTTCTTGTGTTCTTCATTTCGGAACTGTTTATGGTTCAATGATTTAAAGGGCTGGTTTTAATTTGTGTGAATATGGGTGTGGTTGTTTGTGGGTTTAGAAAGATTAAGAGATATAAGGTTTGATGTATTTGTGAGAGTAAGGGTTATGCATACTTGGGGATTTGTTTGTATCTGTGACTGAGTCAAAACGCAACTAGAAAGAATAGAGGTGGATGAAATTGAAAAAGTGGTTTAGGGTTAACTGTGTGAGATGGATTAGGGATTAGTATGACCTAATACAATGGGGTTGGGAAGTTTATATCTGTAGCATTTAGATAGATGGTGTTGGGCCGTGTCCTTATTGCAAATATGGGCCGATTATGTGGTTTGGTTATTGTTTGGGCTGAATTTTATGTCATGCATAGTGGGCCGAGAATTTACATATGGTTGGGCTGCATAATATTGAGTTGAATAGTTTTTGTTAATTGGATTGTTGCATTATGCTCGTATTATCGGATTGAGCTGTGTATTAAATACTTCCATGTCGGGTAAAGTATAAAAGACCGGGTTTATTACTTGGACGGGCCGTGCTTATGTTAATCTATTAGCCCGATATCCGTTAATTACCACAACAAATCAAAAAATCACGAACAACAACACAACAAACACAATACATTACACTAAAAACAATCCTTATCAAAATTCACCTTCATTCATAACGGATATTATTGAATTTTAATGACTACGGGTGCTTTTTGCTTCATTCTTGGGTTTTTTTATCGGTTTGTCTCCTTTAGTGGTCATCAGTATTAGCCTACAGAATAGATAAGGGGATTTAGACAAACGGCTAAAGATTCAGATTACGATGACCGGTGATCACGAAGTTGATTTGGTATCCCTTATTTGATATTGAAGTTGGATTTCACGAAGGCGTGTTCTTATTTTATCTTGAAGTCGGGATTGGTTGGATGCATGACTTTCAATGATAACTTGCTCGAGCTTAAGATTTAAGTTGAAGACTTGGTTTATCTAGTTTCCAGAAGTCGGGGTGGATGGTTGAAGACCTGGATAACTATCACTAAAAGGAGTTACGTTGTAGTACTCAGTGTCACACGCTGAAGACGATGTGGATAATCGCAAGAGGTGATGAAAGTCTCATGCCTCTTAGTTGAGTGTATAGAGTACTTAGAGATTTGCTTGGAGCACAAATTCTCTACACCGTACTTCCAACATTAGTGCAAGCTTAAGTCACAAGAACGGGGAATTCTACTTCAGTTTCAAGTTTGGTATATCAGGTTTACTCCATCAGTGGTCACTTCATATAGCCTACAAAGGGGTTGGTAAAGATAGTCAGAGAGAGTTTATGAGTAGAGATTTGATCAGCAGTTGATTCTCACGGAATACATTTGAGCTAATTTCATTCTTCTCACAAGATTTCAAGTATATGTGCGTACAATGTTTTGCTGATTCTGAGGTATCAAAACCAGCAAGGGGGAAGGAGACATACATCTGAACGCACAACGAGTACATGTGACGAACTTTATACCTTCTTTTTATTTTAGGTCATTCCGGGAAGACAAACGTCATGACCGCAGAGAAAATCAGTGTTTAACTCGTGGATTTTGGGGTACTATTCCAACTACGTGGGGGAAGAGATGTAAGAAACAGTTTTTGATGACAAAAGAGGCACACAATTGTATCTATTACTATGCTAAAAGCAGATGGATCAAATCACCTTCCAAACCAAACACTGTGAAGATACTAAGAAGTCGTTGCTTCCATCTTGATTTCCATTGTAGAAAAAAACCAAGCCTAAAGATTTAAAGTATAAAACCACATATGAGTCCAATTAATTCATATAGTTATATTGAGATCTATTCATTAATATAAGAAAATATTAAGTGAAATGTGTTATGTCTCTCTATGATTGCTCATATGTTTATTGTCGTGAAATTTACCTTTTGTTATTTAAGTGATTTTTATTAAAAAATGACTTTTTGCCTTAAAACAAAGCATTTTTGCAACAAACGACAAGGCCATCAGAATCATCGAAAAATGGAGGTCGGTTGGTGAACATTAAAGAAGATGGTCAAAAGATGTGTGAATCATCTCAAGAGAGTTAGTTTTGTTATTTTTCAATCTTGATATCAACTCTTCACTAAATCTTCTGAATGCATATGAGTTTTAACATGTTGAATTTGCATCTTACTCAATGTGCCTCTAAATCAAAATGTAACGGTACTGTCCGACTACTTAAGTACATCAAATAATGATGCTAATACTCTATCAAACATATGAGCTCGGTGCCGGTACTTTAAGTGTCAAAAGAAAAATGTACACACTAACTACCTTCCTCCTTAAAATCCGAAATAAAATACATACCCATATAGGCAATTCATCTATCATAAGAATCTATAAATGCCACGTGCAGTCCTCCTGCACAAAATTTGATCCGGGTCTAATTTTTTTTTAACGGCTGGTATATTAAAAGGAAATACAAACTTCCCCTCACATATAAAATATACGCCAAGGGCTAGGAATACAATTGCAAAAGGGTTGATAGAGTGTTACAAGGATCACAAATCCACTCTATCCAATTCGGAATAACTCTTTTTTGTCTACTTTTAATCCAATTATACGAAGAAAGTTTAATGTTGTCGAGGATTAAATGCTTGTTGGGTTGCTTTGTATTGAAAACCTTGTCATTCCGAAATCGCCATATATGCCAAATAGTTGATTGAACCACCGTATCAAAGAATTGCTTGTTGGTTGCTGAAATGGGGGCCTTTTTAGCAAAGGTAATTGCTTCTTGAAGGTTTGTGATGTCGACATTTGTGATTTTCCACCAATTCCCAATACTTTTCCACGTTTATTTAGCTATCTTGCAATAGAAAAATAAGTGCTCTTCTGATTTTATCGCATCGTCACATAAAGGGCATCAAATAGAATGAAGACCAATACCCCTTGAATCGAGGTTTAATCTTGTTGGAAGCCTTCGATTCAAGGTTCTCCATGTGAAGATATTGATTTTGAGGGGAAGAATTTTGTTCCAGCGGGTTGAAGAAGAAAATATGCGGGTAGACATGGCTGTGATGTGAGCTCTCATACCCTTTACCGTGAATATTCTAGAGTCAGAAGTTGTGCATTCCCATTTATCTTCAATAGAGGTCAGACGAAGGTGGGATACAAGGTTGCAAAGGCCTGCAAATTCAGTAAATTCTTCTTCTGAGCAGATGGGTCTGATCTAAGACCAATTGAAAACAATGCCCGAGTTTGATGGAAACCCATTGAATGGTTGGTTTGGGGCAGTAGCTTCTCATGACAAAGGTCGGTATGAGGGTGTTCGGTCTCTTACCAGGCATGATTGGTGAGTCTCGAAACGAAAAAGTTTAAGAAATGTTTCTTTAAGTTTGAGACCCCCAAGCCATTCATCGTGCCAAAACTTAGTACGACTACCATCACCAACTTTTTTCTTAAAGGTCGAAGGTAGGCTTACATTAAATTTAAGAAGATCATCTTTAAGTTTTGCAATTCGAAACCAAGGGCCGGGATCAATTAATACTTTATATCATATAATTTTCATCAAATAAAAATTAAGAACATTTTGTTGTTGTGCTCTTTTCAAAATGCAAGTGAGCTACGTTGCCTGTATTTTAACAGAACTTATCACTTGCTTATCAGCTATAAAATCAATAAGTTTCTCGTTACCTAGCACGTGGGTCGATACAAGAAGAGAAGCCATCCTATTTTGTAGTCCAATAAGTAAGCGCAGCGGCCTTTCACTCATGTTATACGTACTAGTGTTTCAGTGCCACTAACGACACCGCCATTATTATTTATCCAAAATATGTTTTTTTCTGAGGTTATGATGTATAAATCAAAGATAATACCAACTCTAGATCGAGATAAATTTATTATATGATTCATTTTTGCCTAATTTTTATCTGGGGTTCATTCTTACTACTATATAAAGGCATTTACTAAAGTGGGAACCATTAAAAATTAAGATAAGGAGGAGTAATCTTGACCATCCATTTCATTTTTGGGAATCACATCATAAAGTGATATGTGTCACCTTTTAATTAAAAAATCACTTTTATTTTCAAATTGAAATATCTTTTTATCTATTTAATTTAATTTTGATCTAATTTCACCATATTTTTTAAAATTTTTTGCTTTTTAATTCAACATATTTTGATATATTTTTATTAATTTTTTTTACATTTTATGAGTTTATTTTATGTGTGATGTTATTTTTTTTTTACAACTTTAATCTTATTAAATATATAAATGATAGTTTACAACTATATAACTTCGGAGAGAGTGTTGTCTTATTTACATGCTGAGAATTATGACGTTAATATGGTGTTGCGGGAAAGTTACGGGAACCCCAAGAACACATACATTTGTTGAACCAAAAATTACTAAAGTGGTTAGGAAATTACGTTAATAAAGTTGTGTTAGTAATTTTTTTTCTTGCGCCGCTATGCAGCGGGGAACCAACTAGTAATTTAAAAGGAAAGGCTAGCAAGTAGTTAGCTGCGGTTAAGATGGTGCCTATTTTTCCAGGAGGGTCGTTTTATCTTTACTTTGTATGTTGCACAGGTCTTGAATCCTTATTTACATGGAATCCTTCGGAATATGATCAACAGCATCATGTGAAATCACCATTCAGAATACATAAAAGAAACACGGATTATTGGGTTGTACCCTTGTATACAATAATCTGATATATAAACTGGAAAAAAGGGTTGGTTTTGATTTACAGGATCCTACCGATATATACATATTTGTTATAACGTCGGATAGACAGTCCGCACTTTTTGTGAATGTTGTGATGGTTTTCACAACATAGCCAAACGACATATTCTGTTTCTCTACTAATATTAACCGTATGTATCCTACAAATGGGTTATGGGTCGTTTTGGTAGGCTTTTGATCCCATACTTAATGTGCAGACTTTTACTAAACATGCCTGCAAAATTTAGTCTAACTATAAACATGTTTCTTAACATTGATGTAATGGTTTATTATTTCCTTCTTATTAACCCGAATCTATTATTCTTTGTTTCTCAAAAATCTTTTTAGTTTCTTGAGGCCTTCTGTGTTATATCTTTCTTTAATTTCTGATGGCGTATATGTATTCTAACTATTACAGGGTGCAGTCACTTGATCTTCGCGATCTCCACAGGGATTTGTGGGCAGGTTACTCTTAGCCCTCTTCTACAAATCTTGTAGGAATCTTTAAACAGAAACTTGTTCGAATGGCACCCTGGTAGTGTTCTTCTCTTGACAGATTCGTCTTCTTCTTGGTTAACCACCGGTTTGGTGTTGTACCCGTCTCTAATCTTTCTTCTTCAATTGGCATCTATGTTTGCGTCTCCTTTAAAGAAAAAACGCGGGTTTAATCTTGAATGATGGTTGAACATGAAATTGTTGTGTTGTTTTGATCCCTCGTCGCTCTGATACAACATGTTGCACAGGTCTTGAATCCTTTATTGTCCAGGGATCGAATATGATCAAACTAGCATCATGTTGTAAATTCACACATTCAAGATACAATTAAAAGAAAAGGAAAGAAAGATTGGGTTGAACCCTTTATACAAAATCTGATATTAATAGACTGAAAAAGGGTTGAGTTTTGATTTACAGGATCCTACCTATATATACATATTGAATCGGTGTGTTTTTGTGAATGGTTGTGATGGTTTACACAAGCCAAACGACACATCTGTTCACTAAAATAACCGTATGTAACCTACAAATGGGTTTGGGTCAGTTTTGTGGGCTTTTGACCCATACTTAAATTGTTGCAGGAAACTTTTACTAAAACATGTGCGCAGAATTTATCTAACTATAAACATGCTAACTTAACAAAGATTAATGGATTATAATTTCCAACAAAGTCTTCAAAGCACAACTTGATTGTTGCATTCTAGAAGTACAAAACACCCCAGCTTTTAGTACAACAAACATTTAGTGATTTCTTTTGAACCTTCAAATTTATTCATATGTAGAAACACACCTTATCAAGAAACTAGGAAATGTAATAGTTACAACTTACAAGGCACGTGAAACGTTCAAAAGATCATCTCAAAGGCCTTGGTTAATCTGTTGGAACCTATTTTGCCTAGAATTATTTCTGAGCCTTGTCAGCTTTTGTTACGGAGCGAATGATTACCGATAACTAAATTGTGATTTGAGCATTTCATTGGGCTTGTTGTGTGATGAATGAAGCATAAACATTATGGTAAACGAGGATCTGTAGCTCTGTGATTGATATGAGTAAGGCTTACGATAGGGTATAGTGGCCTTTTTTTTGCTTGGTGTACAAAGACGCGTTCCCCCTTAACCTTTGCGGATTTTTCCAGACTTATGATGTTTTATGTAGATCTCTGTTTTATTGACTTTTATTGTTTCCGTCGAATCAATTACCGTCTTAACGATAGTCAATCCTTATCTTAATCACTAAATAGTTCATTTATTTCTTGATTATTTCTTTTAAATGCTTACATCTATGTTTGATCACTAACAGGGAGAGTTATACCGCATTTAACCAAAAATGTACATGCAACGCGTCCCGACACGCCAATTATTGTTCGTACTAATGATAACACAATTCGGCTATAAGATTTATTTCTTTATTATTCTAAGACTAACTAAACTTAATTTTTACATTTACTAAAAATACAAGAACTTTCGGGTCACGTTTTATTCACGAACCAAGAACGTTAGACAACCCGACAAGAGACAAAATCACATCTAGGATCCTTCCTAGGATGCCTAACAGACCAGGACCAAAGGGAGACAACAATGCTTTTTTTTTAGCAAACTTATCCAGCAGTATCCATATATCTTCGTTTTTCAAAAATGCAACACATCACAAACACACACAGAAAAATCTACCCTTCTCCCTTCTATCTTCTTGCTCCTCGGTACTCTTTTGAACATCAAACACACAAAACAATTACATTTTTTTCACTTTGTTCAAGATTTTGAAAGCTAAACACATTCGGGTTTGTACCTAGTAATCATTTGGCAAATAAAATAATATTTGGGTTGTTCATTTAAGCTCTAATCCATAAATGCTTAATGTACTTTAAAAAAAGACTCATTTTACATATTATACTTTTTTTATTGTTATTATTCTTATCCAACTCTAGTTGGATAAGAATAATAACAATAAAAAAAGTATAGTATGTAAAATGAGTTTTTTTTAAAGTACATTAAGCATTTATGGATTTTACCCTTTTCAAAATCCTCTCTTGTAAGTCATTATCTTTCAATAATTTTTATACTTTTGATAGTCTAATGATGCATAAGCTTGAGTTGTACACGTTCTATTCAAAACAAAAAGCTTAAAAACTTATAAAATATCAATAATGGGTGCGTTTGGTTCGAAGTCAGAAGAATAGAAAAACAAGAAAAATGTCATTTTAATATTTTAGTTGTGATAGTGGAATAGCATATTTGAACATATAAGAATTTATAACTTATTCGGCTTATAAATAAGCACATACCCTATTTGGGTTCGGTATTAAAAAGAAACAAAAGAAAAACGGTTTTGGTCATTTACATCTTTCGTCCTAATTTTTATAGCTTATTTTTGTTGCTTATTTTAAGATCTAAAAGTACCTTCGAGCTTAACGACTAAATAATAAGCTCATAAGGCTTATTTTGGGCTTAAGAGGTCACGACCAAACAAGCCAAGCCCAAACCGTGGCTTAGGCTTGGGCTCATGAACCTCGGCTTATTTTTGTGGCTTTTTTGTTTGGCTTATTTTAATACAAAAGTGCATATTTACTTATTTTATAACTTATTCGTTTAATATTGGACTTAATATACTTTTGAAAATGATTGTTAGGGCGTATACATGCTACGACCCAACATAGGCCCAATTAGCTTCGGCTTATTTTTTGGGCTTTTCGTTCGGCTTATTTTCTACTTATTCATATTGCTTATTTAAATTGATATTTTGGCTTATTAATATTATCAGTCATCATACCTTTCGTTATTTGGATATTAGGCTAATTATGGACTAAAAACTAAAATGTATGATTTTGGACTAATATTGGGCCTTAAGGCCCAATAAGCGAAAAACTAATCATTTTAAACGTTTAAAACGGATTTTGAAACGATTTATACTTGTATATATCAGGATAGTTAAAATAGTCGTTTGGGAAAAATGTGTTTTGATAAAACGTCACAGAAACGTAGGATTTTGGCATTTTGTCGAAAATTAATTTATTTAGGGGAAAGTGTTGGAAAAATAAGCTTTAAGACCTTGGGAAACGTGTTATTAAAGAACGGGTCATGCCAAAATTTTATAAAAATATTATACTTAAAAATATTTTTAATAAAAGTTATTTTCTTAAAGATCCGACAAAAGACGAAATACTAAAATATTATTATTTTAATAATCGACTAAAAGACAAAAGTATATTTCATAATTTTATAAATTATAAAACTGCTATTAATTGTTTAGCGTATTTAAAACGAGTCATTTCTTATAGTTTATACATCTAATCTAGATAACTTGGAATTTACCGAGTAAATTACCGGAATATATATCCCTAATTACTTAATTGCTATTAAATTAATTCTTATTTACTCTACTTACCTAATTCCATTAATAATATAAGTATATAATACCTAAGGTATATACTTCGTCGTACTTTCTACGAGTCTAAATTACCAACCACCATACAACCAATAATATTAAAAACGGTAATACAAAACGTTTTCAAAACTTTTATGTATCAATTTCAAATACACATTTCAAACATATATCTAAGCCGGACATAAATTGCTAGGACGTGACTGGACGCCGTTGCACACTGTTCTTTGACCATCCTATTCTCAGCTACTATTCATCCTTGGATAGATTTAGGGTTATTTTTCTTAAAACATTCAACCAAATAATTGATCCCTAAATCCCTTTATATAGCCCTCTAAACTTGGAGTGCAAGTTAAGTATTTCTACCTCCTTAATGAGGTGGAGTTCGACCGGCACAAGGAGAGGAGGGAAAAGCACAACTTTCCTTTTTCCAGTTTGTGCATATTAGTCATTTAACTTTTAACGACTAATATTAATTTTCATTAAACATTTAGCGATCGTTTACTTATCACTATCAATATATTACATTTAATATATTAGTTATTATTGTTCTACGTATTAACGCGTGCGTCCCCATAGGCTCAAATAAAATTCTCATACATATATTATTTTTACGTGGACATAATCCAACAATAAATCCTTTATCTTTCATTGCTAGCTTGTAAAAGTGATTTTTTAACTAGGGTCGTAACATTAATTTCCACTCGTAATTATCGTTTTGATAATTATGCGGTACATAATTTTTCGACGGTGCGACATTGATCGACCAAAAAAAATAATTGGTTGGGATGTAGCGACAGGTCCTTATACATTATTATTACCAAGGGTTTTGCAAGGGAAATAAGAACCGGGTAATATTACCGATTGATCATCATACACGGATATATTAATCACCGATGGCATGCTGATTTGGATATATATATATATATATATATGAGGAGTAACCTAAATCACAAAGTTACTCGTATAACGGTTTTAAATTTTGAGTTAGGGACCAATGGTGAAATAATGAAAAAATCGAAATGACTAAAATGCCCATCATTGAAAAGTCAAACTAACACCTTACGTATAACGGGTTGTTAATACAAATAATGTCTAAAAACGTTATTTATATTTTTTGACTTCTCTACGTTTTGATAATCACAAAATGTAAAAACGTTAAATATAAAATTAAACGTAAACAATTTATTAGTCGTAAATTTTCATTTCGACAATTAATCACTTAAGGTATGAATAAATAAATGCTTAATTTATTTAATGATCAAAGGTATTTAATTTTTTTAAACCTTACATTTTTTATAAAATGTTACGAACATTTTTATAAAGTTTAGACAAAATATTTTTTATTTTTAAGAAAAGATTTAATTCAAACTAAATATTTGAATTCAAATGTATCTCTAAAAACGGATAAAACTGCCCTAGAAAATACCTCCCCGGAAAAGGACAAAGTTGAGAGCGTCCTATAAGGGGCGGCCCCCTTAGTGATAAGGGGGCCGGTAGGGTATTTAAGAGGGTCGACCGTGCAAAACGACTCCCAGCTTTGCATATAAATAGTGGATTGTTCTCACAGATTTTCTCAATTTTTGAACATATATTCTTTCTGTCCTAACTCAGTATATACATTTTTTACATCCTCTACAAACCTTTGATCATTTAATCATAAGCATTTATTTTCAAATGATTCAAGCTTACCTCTCCAAGTGCAAGAGAAGAATATATGAAGTATTACAGTGTAGGTTGTATTTTCAAATGATTGTGTTGAAAGTTGTAATTCATTCATATCTCTTGTGATCGTGTGTTATAGTTAGATCGGGTTGATCGTGATAGTATTTAGGTGAGGTAAATACTTGTAAGGGTGGTTAGCATTTTAGGCCTTAAAATACAAGCGTGTGGTTGATTGGTTTTAGCTAAGATTAGAACTCAACATTTGGCTTAGTGTCAGAAATTAGTGTAAGCTATGTGTGTATAGTTTTCGCCGTCTAAAGGGAGCTTGTTGACATAGTAAAGTGAACTCTCGAGTTGGGTACTCGAGGAGTAGAGTAAGGTGAAGAGGAGCTTCGTTACCGAACCAGTATAAATATTTGCGTCGTGACTTGATCTTTCTAACTCTTTCCCTTCATCTCGTATTTAATATTGTGTTGTTTATTTTGATTATTTACTTATATATATTGTTCATATTGAGTGCAATTGTCTATCCCCACTTAAACGCGAATCTACAATTTAGTGATAAATGGTAATTAAACTTAAAAGCAGAAGTAAAACTATACAACCCCCTCTCTAGGTTTTCACAATTCGTTCGAGAATCGTCCACCCAAGATTTTTTAAAATAAACTGTATTTTAAAACTTGAATCGATGTATGGAATCAAAAAAATATTTAGAAGGGAAATCTATGCAAAGACCACCACTCTTTGAAAGCGATGGATTTATTTATTTGAAATGAGTTCGAGATGACGTGTTATCAAAAAGATCTAGATCTTTGACATGTTATTATCTATTGTGATTTCCTACCTATTCACATAGTGATATGAAAATAAATTTAAGTGATTGTACTTATTACAACGTCTTTTGTAATTCCTATTAAAATTTATATAGGATATCCGATTTTTTTAAAAGTATATGTTAACTTCATCAATGGTCATTATGTGCTATTAAACTCGCATATTGTGTACAACATGTCAATATGATAACAACAGGTAAATTGGAATAACAACATCAACCTCAACACTCGTGTCAGTTAAACAAAGTTAAATATTTTATTCAACAAAAGACTTTACAAAATATTAATCAGTATTAATACATAATAATTTTTTTATGTAATAACCCATGCATAATTTTTAATTTTACTAATATTATAATTACAAAATGTAGGATCGTTTATTTCATAACACGGTGATGATTCTTGTGATTGGGCTAGTTTCTAGAGAGAGAAACACATGAGAGAGAATATCTAGTGAGAGAAAATGTGTTTAATATGAAAAGTGTAAAATGACTAGCTTGCCTCTTCCAAAATTGGAAGAGGCTTATATAGTTTTTAAAAAATACCGGGTATTAGTACCCGGCTTAAAACCGAAAAAAGACATACGAATTTAACTATTAAAACTTACGAAACTAATATAAAAAATAAATATACGGGGTGATCGTGGACGAGTCTTTTACTTATATCTTACAATCCTCCCCCAAGGGTGATGGTCACCCTTGAAAACATAGACTTAAATTTGTATCACTTGAATGTTCTGGCAATATCACAAGGATAATGCGTAGGACTCCTAAGATAACCTTGATTTCACAGTGTGTGAAAGACCAGATAATTGGAAATGTGTCCTAACGAGATTAATTGACGACCTCTTGGCTCTAGACTCGAAAGTGCACTTTGATTTTAGTGATCAGAGGCTGGAGCTGACTGCCACCTTTTCAATACCGACTTACTCGGAGTGAGTGAGTCAGTAGATTACATGTTTAGTCTCCGTGAGAAATGAAACAGAAATCTTTTGAGAGATTCTGAGTGGCTTGGGAGGGTTGTGCATTGCATCACTGGGTCCATGATGTCACTTCAATGTCAGCAATCATCTTAGTGATTCTGACAGTATATGTATTGACCCGGTTTTTGCCTAAGTGTATAGAGGGCTTCTTTCTTTACACCCTTTATCCGTACAATTCTTTTTCATTCTTCAACCCCTTTAGTGCTTACCGAGATTTCATGACTAGAACCTTGTTGGGTTTATTCAAGTACTAGCTCCATCTCAGTCGGCACTATTCCCTTTTCCTCACATTTACTCCTTTTTATCATACCTAAGGACTTCTACACTAACTAGTGAATTGTCCCTGGGTAGATCCCTCCGGTTCTGGCAGGATCATAGGAACGAGTACCTAACCTTACCACCCTTATAACTTTGATAAACGTAAATACATGGTCAGTCTTATGGTACAGTTCACCTTGCCATAAAATCACTGTTGAAAAACTCAATCAGGTACTTATGATATAACTATCAAAGTGTTTAGTACCCGATTGTTTTTGCTTTTCAGAAAAGCTCCCCTTCAGCATGTGCATCGGTATTCGAAAATGTTTAGCACATGGGGCGGAGAATACACCCTGAGAATCTGAGAAATATGATCACATTTTAGATACATATTTTAATCACATTTTCTCCCATTATTAAAAATTTTAAACCCTTTGACATTTTGGATATCACTTGATTTAAATATGTTATAAAATTGGGAGAAAAGTGTGCCTATTATTCACAAGCCGTGTTTAGAACATATTAATGCTCCCCCTCAATCGTTGAGGGTATGTGTTAGTGTCAGATATGATAATTTTGAAAGATTTTTTTCGGTAAACTCAAAAACCTGGTTTTTTTTAGTTTAATGAAAAACTCATGCAAAATTCATAGACTGACACATAACATCTAATTCCATACTACTTATAATGTACGAGATGTATGTTTCATTACCGATGATATTGACCTTAATGCTGGAATGATAAAATCATTCACTTCTCTTGATTAGACAGTAGCCAATATCTCTGAGCCTTCCACTAATGAAGCATTCGAGATTTTTGAAGTTTCTTCAGATCTTTAACTTTCTACCGAATATCTCAATGAATAGTAGGTTTTTGTAGTGGAGGTGGTGGTGGTTGAAGTGTTGATGTTGTATCAGTTGTCTCTGTAACGCTAGAAGGAACATCAGCTGATTCAGTGAGAGCTCTAAAGAAGTTTGTGTTATGCAGAGTATCCACAGAGATCTGAAGATTGGGTTCCTTTGCTTCTTTTGAAGATCCAAGACATGATAACACTTTCCAATCGACACCCAGACATTAAATTTAAAAAACACTCTCCCCCTCAATTAGTTTCATCATCCTCTCTAACAACAGATCACATGTAAGTGAAGTAAGTGAAAATGGTTGAGAAGGCAAAATGAGGAGCAAGGAAAGAAGAGGTGGTCACTAGGGAGTACACCATCAACCTTCACAAGCGTCTTCATGGATGCACCTTTAAGAAGAAGGCACCAAAGGCCATCAAAGAGATCAAGAAATTTGCTCAGAATGCCATGGGTACCACAGATGTGAGAGTTGACGTCAAGCTAAACAAGCACGTTTAGAGCAGGGGTATCAGAAGTGTCCCAAGGAGAGTTAGAGTCTGAATTGCAAGGAAGAGGAACGATGATGAAGATGCTAAGGAAGAGCCCAGCAGAAGGACTAAAAGGGCTTGGCACAAAGGTCATTGACGATGAAGATTAGTTCTTCAGATTAAACCTTTTTGAAATACTGTCAGAGTTTAGCTTTTGATCCCTGTTATCTTTGTCTGGATTCTACTATTAAATTTTCTTTGAATCTACATTCTCTTGAATTATAAAAAAAACACTTTCCCCCTCAATTGATGACCCGTTTTCTATTAAAAGAGTTGTAGTCATTGATTGAGTGTCGAATTGACCGGATTGATTTTCAAACAACACGTTTACCACCGTGGTTAACACAAATAATTTTGAAGAATCAATTAAGAAAAATTATTTGGTTATCAAACAGGAAGACTTCTCTTTCGAATTAAGAAAAATGCACTGAAACGTACATTAATCCCAAATTGCATGGATATAAAGTAATCCATGCCTGGGGAAAATTAATTACCCGCGTTTAAGAACTGGGTTGCAATATGAAGTAATTGCAAGCCATTTTTTAATTCCAAATGACTTAAAATATTTACTAAGTCCATTATTATTATTTTTTTTTTTTTAAAAAGCATTTATAAAATGAAAAATCTTTTTAAGTTTTTATGTTTTCTTATCTACAGTATATACAAAGGATACGATAAGATTTACCACCATTATGCATCCTCTTCTGCCAGGCTTATTAGAGTCTCCGGAGACATTATTCTCATTCCAAGCTTTTCGATCAAGAAGTTTAGTCTTTCTCATGGTAAAGCCTTTGTGAAAATGTCTACCAACTGATAATCTGTTCTGACAAAGTACATTTCAACCACCTCATTCTCTACTTGCTCTTTTATAAAGTAAAATCAGATGACAATGTGCTTTGATTGTGAATGTTGAACATTGTTGCAGCAAAGAGCAATGGCACTCTTATTATCACAGTACAGAGGTATCTTGTTGAACAAGACCATAATCCGTAAGTTGAGATCGCATCCATAGAATTTGAGTACAACATCTGGATAAGGCAATGTATTCCACTTCTGTACTTGATATGGATGTGCTCTTATGTTTCTTTGACAACCAACTCACTAATCTTTCACCCAATATCTGCATGCTTTCAGATGCACTTCTTCTTGTGTCTTGGCAACCAGCATGATCAGCATCTGCAAAAGCAATAATATGTCTTTGCCTTCTCTTCTGACGAAAATGTAGGATCGACATTGCCTTTGGAAAACTTCTGAGATAGTAGAAACGACGAGAACAAATCATACCAAGCCCTTAGAGCTTGTTTCAACCCATAAAGAGCTTTCTTCAACTTATACACATGATTTGGATTCTCCCCGTCTACAAACCCGTCCGGTTGACTTACGTAAACTTCTTCACGTATTATGCCATTCAAGAATGCTGTCTTGACATCCATTTGATATACGACCATGTTTATATGCGCAGCAAATGCAATGAAGATGCGTACAGCCTCATGTCTAGCAACTGGAGCAAAAGATTCCTTAAAGTCTATACCTTCTTCTTGACGATATCCCCTTGCAACTAACCTTGCCTTGTTTTTCAATACACCTCCCAGCTCATCTAATTTAACCTTTAAAATCCATTTTAATGTTATAATCATCACACGTTCTGGGCAAGGTATTAGCTCCTAAACTTCCAATCGTTCAAACTCATGTAGTTCTTCTTGCATGGCTTCAATCTAGCAGGATTCCTCCAATGCTTCTTTATAAGTCTTTGGTTCGACGAAAGAAAGGAAAGCATCAAAATAATAAATCATGGCTTCATCTTGTAGTTGATGTCTGGTGGAGACGCTTCTAGAAGGATTTCCAATGACATTTTCAATCGGGTGATCTTTGGTCCATTTATAGATGTGTTCCGGTGGTTGATTAATTGAGTGCACATTTTGAGAAGATGATTCTTCAGAACTTGGTTCTGGAATTGTATTCCCGTTCCCTGAATTATCATTCATGTTTACAACTTAAATATCACGATCATCTTCTTTTATACCTTGTGAAATAACATGGGATGGTGATTCTTAAGAAGTTTGAGAAGTACTCAGCAGTGGTGCTTCTTGATCAACAGAAGTTAAAGAAGGTGTACTCGTTGAGACAGCAGGAACTGGAGCTGCAACTTTAGAAACTGGAGCATCAACATTAGGTTGAGTACGTGAGTATTCATCAAACAAAGGTTGTAGCAGTGTCTCCCATTCATTTCTTGTTGGTGGTACAAAAGGTATAGAAGAAGGAGGTTTTGGTATGAGTCCTGCAATGTTGGTTGCAGTAGTCATTTCATGAAGAGCGGGTCCTGAACTGCTTTGATTAGGAGCTATGAATTGAGACTCGAGTCCTGAACTGAATTGTTCAGAAGCCATTTGATGAAGTCTGAGTCCTGAACTGAGTTGTTCAGAAGTTATCTGACCATTTCAAGATCTGTTCTGCTCTGTTATAGTGCGGATGTTGGTGGTGGAAGTTGACAATGATTGGTTCTTAAAAGGGAGGAGACACAGGTTTTGGAGGTGAGAGATCGATGACAAGAGTAGACAATGGAGAAATAGATGAAGAAGCTTGTTGGATAGGAATAGTGACCATGGATTCAAGTTCAGTTTCCATAGTAGTTTTTCCTGGTTCATCTTCTTGTGATTTGTCATTAATGAATTGATCACTAAAGGTAAAGTTATCCTCAAGATTCTTCATTGATGAAAGGGTTTCGGATGAGCTTGGTGGATTTTCCAGGTAGACGTGTTCCTCAGTAGTATGCTTCAAGCTCTTATGTACCTTAGGGTAAATAGTAGTAAGGAAGTCATCATGCATGGGCTCAGGGTTTGGTCCAATAAGAGCCACATGACTTTGTTCAGTGTTTGATCCAGCCTGACCTTCATAAAGTTCAATGGTTCTTTCCTCCAGAGCCACTGTATTAGTGGCATCCTCACCTTGTTCGTCACCAATATTCAGAATTTTAGTATCAGCCTCATTGTTTGTCTTTTCTTAATCAGCACTAGTTTCAGCATCTGCATGAGATAGAGTTTCACAAACCATTTGTGCGGATGAAGCATCCTCAGGTTGTGCAGATGGTCCAGTAGTTTCATCCTGAGTTGCTATAATTGGCCTCTGGAATATGTATTAATCCACGATACATTGTTTCTTTGGCTTATGCAGTTCCAGAAGTGACTTTGCAGCTTGTACATCTGTAGCACTGCCTTTCCCCTTAACTTCAACTACTGGGAGTTTTCTGGTGGTCTATGGAGCAGGTTCACGAATAGCCACTCTGTTAACATGTGCTTGACCATATGCCTGAGAAACTTCCAAGCTCATTTGAGTACCTCGTTATAGTTTGTACTCATCATCATCATCCATATGAGGTTCAGGAGCCGGTTGAACTTCATCTTCATCAACCAGTTTAAAGGAACTTTTCTCCTTGTAAATGTTATGTCTGTACCCCAAATAATAAATTATCAGCTTGGTGAACCGACAGTCAGGAATGACATGAGGCATTGACTCCTTGGTAGTAGTATTCAGTCAACATTCGTTTGTGTGACAAAACCCCATAACATTTGCAGAACATGATTTTTAGGTTTGACACTGCCAGACGTCTTGCCCGTAAAACACTAGTTGATCAGGAATGGGATTGCTCTCCACGGGTAATGTTGATTGTTCACATGTATCTTGGACACAAAATGAATTGGTTCAGGGTACCCCAATTCATTCACAAAATACATACCTATTTTACCTAGGGGTGACTCGAATGGGTGAGCTGAGTCTGCAGGAGTGACATCTAAGGCCTTCCAAAGAAGATCATCACTCAGAGTAAGCCAGTGTTCATCGACTTGAAAGCTATAAACCCTAGTCTTTGCATCATGAGTCAGAGTATTCCAGAATAGCTGAATATAGATAGAAGGGACATTTGCTGATGTAGTGAATGCCCTAACAACGTTTGTGTTCTGACGAATATCAACTAAAATGCGGAAGATAGGATTCTTTTTCAACTTCTGTAGATCCAAGAGAAGGTTTCCCTTTCCAATCTGTAACCACTCCGAGCAATGAAGGATCTGTTCATCTCTTCTTGTAGGTTCAGGTGCATGAATATTCTCTTCTGCCATCGTATCTGCTAAAGAATATCAACAAAGATAGACAAACATAACATATAATCAATGTTAAGTAAAGATGTTCGCCTTGAGTTTGACATGTCCTTGATATTTAGATTAGCACGAAGATATTCCACATTAGAGTCACTGGACATTGGGTTAAGTCAACATTGGTCAACCTTGGTCGATGGTCCAAAGATTATCTGACAAGCTCAATGACAAGTTAACAGAGCCCGTATGGGAGTCAACAAGTAAAATGGTCCTTTGGAATAGGCCTAAGAGGTTTATTGGGTTTATTGGGCCAAGACATGGACAATTGGCCTAAGAAGCTGCCCAACAGATCACCCAACCGCTATGCAGTAGGTTACCATACCGCCATCAAGAATATGCAACCGCTATCTAACATTAAGCATGATCCAAGGTATCTTAGATTATCTTAATCTCCTAGCAGACTGATTTAACACCCTTCTTTTTCACATCTCTTTCACATTCGATCGTTTCATACACATTGAGAGACCAAGTTAAACCGTATTATCTGACATTAGATTCACCATTCTCCCTTTTAAAAATTGCAAATATGATTGCCATTTTTGATCTAGTGAATTAGAATACCAGCTAATGTACGTTGATCCACTTAACGACTGAACGAGCATGGAAAAGTATGAAACTTGTTGATGAGAATGGTCAAATACAAGAAGATTTCTCTTCTTTTGAAGATAAAGCGCACTGAAGCGTACACCTTTCTTTTCTTTAAGAAACGGGGCCTAAAGAGATGCCACCTAACGCCATTTGACATTGAGGAACGAGGCTTGAACTGATGTGATCAAATGACATTAAGCTTTGAAGAACGAGGCTTGAACCGATTTGTTCAAACGTCATTTGATGAAGAATGAGGCCTGAACTGTTTTGTTCAAACGTCATCAGACAATGAGGACCAAGGCTTGAACTGTTATAATCAAGCGTCATTTGATGAAGAACGTGGCCTGAACTAATGTGAACAAACGTCCTCAGATAATGAGGACTGAGGCTTGAACTGCTGTGATCAAGCGTCATTATTCATGTTCATCAGATTTGAACTCCTTGAACCCCTGGCGTATGAGATATCAGTCTTTTTGGTAACCAAACTCTGAGTCTTTCCTTTATAGGATTAATAGATGTACCTGCACTTGAGTTAAAAGTACCTGCACTAAAATAAAGAGTTGGATCGCATTCATATGGGTTAGCGATATCATCTTTTGAACCATTTAGAGGTTCACTGTCAACATTGGTTGTGCTATCGGTGAACATCTTTCTAGTAGGTATCCACCTAAGACCTACAGTCTTGAAAATTCTACCCGTTGGTTTCCACCTAAGACAAGATCTATGAGTGTGTGGTTTCTCATGCATAGCAGAAGACTTATTTAGAGAAAACATTTGTCCTATAACAATCTGTCTACAAGGTTTCTGAGTATGACTCTTTGGTTCTACGGGTTTGTTGTTATTTCTGGTCTTATGGGATTTAACCATAGCATGAGAATTTACCTCTTTTAGGAACTTTGTTATACAATCATCATGATTTTCATTAAAGACACATTTCTGACGAGTTGAGCAAACAAAGTGTTTGGAGTCCGAAAAGACACTAGAATTCCTAGAGTGATCTACTAGAGGCACAACATTTGATGGCACACAACTACTCTTAGATACATGTAAACACCTAGATATGTTCATAGGTTTTAGTGTACAATCGTTAGGAGTGAAGTGTGCTCTAGCAGAGGCCATATCCCTATGATTAGGAATCCTAGTTTTGTCGTGTGTCTTTTTCCTACCTTCCTCTAGAAAGTAAGTATGAGCCATATCATTAGAACCATACGATTCTTTATGACTATTCCTAGAGGAGTTTGGTGCATTCACTTGATGAGGTGTAGCAGCAGCAGATTCTCTAACTATAGGCAAATAATGAGGAAAGGCTGTTTTTGACAAATCATTTTTCTCATCAACTTTGGAGGCAAACCATGGTCTTGAAATTCTAGGTCGTTCAGACGTAAACGCATTCGGTTGTCTAACAACTAAATGGTTTCTAGATGGTTGTAAAGACGGTTTCCCCAAGATTGATGCTTTAGCAAACTTAGTATCCACGCTATTTCCTTTTATCTTTCTAAGTTCATTTTTTAATGCCGCATTTGCAAAGACCTTTTCCTGAAATTGAGCTTTTAAATCAGCATTTTCGACAGACTTTTGATTAATTTGAGAAATTAAAGATTCACTGTTTTCTTTATTCTGAACTTTCGTCTTTTTAATTGAATCAAAAAGTTCTTTGTAAGTCTGTTTCAAATGCTCATTTTCTTTATGTAGTTGCTCATTTGATGTAAGTAATTTAGCCACACTATGTTCTAATTCGATGTTAATAGTTTCAATTACATCGATGTCATCTTTAACTTTGGCTTCATTACTTGCTTCCTTCACACTTTTAATGTGTTTCTTCAAGTCGCAAATTAATGTGGTTTTGGCTTGTAGCTGAGCTTTCAAATCATTTATCACAAAAAATTCACGAAATTCAGGAAGGTCCTGATTCATACATGGTTTGTTACTTTGAAAACTTTCTTCCTTTTGTTGTATTTGAATTTCAAATAAAATACAATGTTTTTCAAGTTTTAAAAATTTGTTTGAAAGTTCATTGTAAACATCATTTTCAACCATATATTTCGTTCTGAAAAACTCAGCATTAAGTAAAGGACTGTTTACTTGTTCAGCACCCTTGACAATCTCTCCTCCCATATGACACATATTTGTTGAATTAGGAGTGGTATTGCTATCAATAGTTTCCAACAGATGTGTGTCATAACTGGGTTCAGATTGCTTAATATGCTATTGTTCATTAGCAAGGATATTGTGTTGAGCAGTTAATTGTACCTCAGCAAATGGCTCTTCGTCATTTACTGGTCCGATATTTGCATCCACATCATGTGTGGTATAATTCTCTGAACTGCTACTTGTATCCTGCTTGTCGGGATTCGTCCCACCGCTTTCTGTGACAACCAACCCGATATCTAATGCTTCACGCATATCGACCTTTTTCTCTCGCAAATGCATCTGAGTTTCAATCTCTGATTTGCTGAGTGCATTGTTGTTTTCTGACTCTATCAAACTGTTTTTCGATACAATCAAACTATCATCCACTGCTTGAACCGGATTGATCTGAATATCTTGTGACTGCATCTTGACACTTTTCATAATTTGATGCTCATGAAGTATTTCATCATGCAACTGTCTTCCATTCTCCTTTAGTGCATTAACTTCATTTTACTTCATACGTAATATACCATATTGAAGTACACTTTCATGAAGTACATCTACAAGCATGTCTAGGTACTCGATTAACTTACGTCTGTAAGTTTCAGGATCACAGTACATGTACATGTTGAAAGCGTCCTGCCAACATTGACTTAGATGATCTGAAGAGTTTACCGCTGGTGAGGCAAAATATTCTTTGAACTGCAAGCGGAGTACTTCAAGACAAGTCTTTGCATGAACCTCATGAAGATTCTCTCTTTTAAATTGGAGCTTTAATTGATCCAAATTATGGAACATCTTTAATCCGAAAGTCCGATGCTCTGCACTGAAGAACGCGAGAAATGCAGGTTTAAATGCATCAGCAGCACGAGATAACTTGTTGTGATAGAGATTACTAAGATGTGTTTCGAGCTGTTCAAACCATAGCATGCGTACGGAGTGCAATTGTTTTACAACCAGTTGTGTCTCGTGCAGCTCTATCTCTTGAAAATTAGAAATCAAAGATTCCATTATAAATTCGATGTGTGAAATGAAATTAAGGATCTTAAGTAGATTAAGTGATTGATGTTGTGGTTTTGAATCCAATTAACGTTCACGGGATTTTACAAGTCTCTGATTTAAACCGTTAAAAAGTTTAACGGGATTTTACAAAATCAATAGAAAACCGTGAATGAATAATTGTTTGTTGTTGAGGTTTGATCGTTGTAAGATTAATGACATTTAAGACCTGTTTAGGTTGACGGTTTGTTATTTGGCCCTAAAATATTTGAATTTTGACCAAAACACAAAATTTACCCTATTACCAAAATTTAAATTTTGTGTAAAAATTAGCTAAAAAAGCTATTGAAAAAATTAAATTTTTCTTAATTTTTCCCGCCAAAAATAATTTGAATTTTTTAACAAATTTTTTACCCTATTACTAAAATTTAAATTTTGTGTAAAAATGAGCTAAAAAGGCTATAGGAATTTTATTTTTTTTACCCGCTGCCTAGGATGATTGCAAACAGCCGCCTGAAAAAAAATTCAAACTGCCACCAAAATTATAGCCAAACCGCCGCTTGGTTGATTTCAAACCGCTGCCTAAATAAAACTAACCAAACCGCCGTGATTATTTGAGCAACTCGCCGCCTGTTTTAAGTAACTCGCCGGCTATATTTTTGATTAAATTAATCAACTCGCCACCTAGTTAGCAAACCGCCATCAAACATGGCAAACCGCCATGAAACAAATAGCAAACCGCCAGCAAAATTAGCAAACCGCCGCCAATATTAAACTAATTTATGAGCAAACCGCCGTTGACCTTTACCTTAAATTCCGGATCTTGTCCCCTTTTTCTATCAAACCGCCACTTAGAATATATTATTATATTCAAACCACCACGATGAACATCGGTACGAATTAAGCCAAATCAACTCAAATATGCTTCTTAACCACGAATTTAAGCTATAAACATGTCATACTAGGATGGCATATGAAGATTAAGCTTCCAATAACATGTATTTCTTCGTGGATCATCAAAAATAAAACAACTCTCCACGAAGAACACCAAACGTTTTAAGCTTATAATTCGAACTTGGAGCTTATGTAAGCCTTGGAATGATAACACACTAACCTTATTAATGTGTAGAACAAAGAAAGAACAAGATTAAGCAACAAATAATCCCAAAAATAATTTTGAGCCGTGGGCTATTTTAAGCCAAAATAAGCCATGAATTTGTTTCTTTTCACCCACAAATGAATCACGAATCCACCCTTGAAGCTCTGATGCCAATTGTAGAATCCCGAATTCACACAAACATGTATAGATCTAGAGAGATCTAGAGAGAGAAAGTTAGAGAGAGAATGGTTGAGAGAGAAAAAAGAAAAACACACTAAAGAGTGTGTGTAAAATGAATAAGATGCTTACCTCTTTCAAAGTTAGAAAAGGTATTTATAGTTCTTACAATACACCGGGTATTAGTACCCGGTTCAATACCGAAAGTCATACGTTTACCTATTAAACTACGAGCTATATTGAACAGTAAAATACATGGGGTGACCGAGTCTTTTTCTAATATCTAACAATCTCCCCCTAAGGGAGGTCACCCCTGAAAATACTAAACTTAAGCTCTTCAATCTTCAGATTGATCTTATGTATAGCTCGTAAACGTTTGATTTCATTGATCTGTATCTTGTGAATCTGAAGCAGTGAACTTTAGACTTTTAGGCTTTAGCTTGACTTGTATGTGATCTTTGAGCTTCTTTGAGATCATCATCCAATCATAATCTCTAATCATCATCATGTGATCTTTTGCCATCTTGTGAACTTGTGTCATTCGGAATGATATGCTCACACTTTTCTTGATCTTGAAAGCTTGAATATTCAGAGTTGCGGAAGCTTTAATAACAGATACTTGAGCTTTCATGATATCTTCGAATGTGTCATTTAAGTTTGGGAATCAGAGGATAGTAACTGTTGTTGGGGCTAGGGAGACTGTTGGCAGTCAGGTAGTGTAGCAGAGCGGGATACAGTGTTTTAACTGCAAGGAATTTGGTCATTTTGCTAAGGAATGCAGAAAGCCAAAAAATGTTAAAGACTCTACGTATCACAAAGAAAAGATGTTGTTGTGCAAATAAGCTGAGACAGGTGTTCCACTTCAAGCTGAGCAATATGATTGGTTAGCCGACATGGATGAAAAGATTGATGAACAAGAATTGGAAGCACATTACAGCTACATGGCAAAGATCCATGAGGTTCCTACATCTGACTTAGGCACTGATTCTGATCCATTGGAACATGTACAATACGATACTAGATATAATGTGTTTTCCAATGATATACAACATTCTGAGCAATCTGAATCCATTAGTAACACATGTGTAGTGGAAACGGATGATAGTAATGTCATTCCTGATTCACCGGATATGTGTGATAATGATATTCAGAATGACCAAAATGATGTAGTATGTGATGATGAGCGTGTTGCGCTTGCTAATTTAATTGCAAATTTAAAACTTGATGTCGATGAAAATAAAAAGATTTAAAAACAATTAAAGAAAGCAAACACAACACTTGCTCGTGAATTGACTGAGTGCAAATCTATTCTTGTGGAAACTAGTAGATCTCTAGAGGAATCTAATAGTATTCAGGATAGTTGTTTAATTGCACTTCAAAACAAACAGACTGAGCTTGAGAAGTACAAAACCTTTAATGACCGTACTGTTGACTACGAGAAACTTGAACTTAAGTTAAATGAAACTCTAGGACTATTAGCTCAAAAAGACATTGACATAAAAGAAGGTTTAAAACTTAAAGCCTATGAAATTTCAGTTTTCAAAGAGAAACAGGATGAGTTGGTCAAACAGATTCTTTTAACAAAGTCACATTACGAAGGTCTGGTCAAAGAGAAAACAAAGGTAATAACGGATTTGAAACTTAAGAAAGAAAAAGACATTGACAAAATGATTTCAATGGAAAACCAATTAAAGTTTTTGAATGAAATTATTTACAAAAGAAGTCAATCAATCTAAACCATTCATATGTTGCCACCCTATGGCCCAACCATTTAATGGTAGAACTACCTTTGCAAATAACAATGTACCTGAAAAGGGATCAGTTTGAGAATCCATGTTTGTATGAGATCCCTCATGAACAATATGATCATGTAACAGACCGTCCCCGATAGGAAGAGACTTCTGGACCTCTTGAAAGATGAGAGTCAATCATAATTGAATAAAGACTTTGTGCGACCTTTCGACTACACAAAGACTAATTAGTCTTTATGAATTTTTCAAACCCTCGGACACAGGAATATCATGTACAGTTGAACATGCAAATGATAGTCAAGAACAATAAAATGAGAGAAAATTTTTTGTGAAATATCTAAACCTAATATTTTCATATACATCTACTTTCTTACCTGTTTCAATTCAATAAGCAAAAGTAGCAAGCATATAATTTGTCAAGAGAACAAACATAAATCATTTTAGAGAACTTGTCGATCAAGCTTTGGGTAAAAAAATTATAAGGGTCATTTTCGTGCACAATCTGCTCATTGATTATGGAAATCCTTATTAAGTAAATGTTTGATGCCTCTTGACCTAGTGACACAGTATGATAGTTTCGACATGTGTTCATGAACCTTAAGTTTATAGAAATGGAATGCTGATTTAAAGTCGTTGAGTCCCATTGAGGAAAAGAATTGAGAACTTTGAATCTGACAAAGCAGAATTTTCAAACATGTATGATATCTTTTGCAAGACTGTGTTGTATCACATGTTGTTATGTGTTCTTATTTGCATTTTTTATTTCTCGATTTTGTTGTGCACACTGAATTGCAATGCTTTTATCATTCATAAAAGTCAAAGAATTGTGTCTGTCTTTTTTGCACAAAAGCTTTCGAAATCAAACTGAATCTGTTAGTAAAGTAGTTTATAATGAGCTTGTACGAAGTTTTGCTAAATTAGGAAAAATACACTCGATTTCTCATGAAACTCGCTTTACAAACAATGTCCAAGAACAAATGAAAAATAACACTGTTGCAAAGAATAAGCCGTTAAACGTATTTCTAATGAACATTAAAATATTTTAAATAAAAATATTTGAAAGCTCAATTTGCAAGACATGAACATTCTACTTATGTGAGTTAAAGATTACTTTTTGAAAAAATGCAAAGAAATTTTGTGGAAACTAATGTTTTATAAACCATATGTTGTTCGACAACCAATTTCTCAAAGGATTCCAAAACCATCAGTTTTAGGTAAACCGGCTCCTTTTTCAGATTCTCTTGAGATAAAATATTTTTCAAAGACAAAGTCGGTTCCCAAAACTAATGTGTCAAAGCGTTTATCAAAACCAGTTACTACACAGAATTTACCTCAAACAGCAAGGCAAACTGTAAGAAACACAAATGTAATTAAACCAGGCATGTATCAAATTGACACTAGGACTGCACAAACTAGAGTACCACAGCTGCCTCTGACTTATAGGAATATTAATCCTCGCGTGTCTACATCTACAGGAGTAACTCACAGAAGTAATGTTAGCAAACCACATATTAGGAGCACTAAATGAAAGATAAGGTCGCGCCAAAACACTAGTCATATGGATGGATAAAAAGACTGAAGTAGAAGAACCACACCTAGGTTTTCTAGTATTTCTAATATAAACAAAGTCTCTTACTGCGTCGGTAATGACAGATTTAAATCCTAAAACTTCAATTGTTATTGTTGTTTGTGGATACTTGTGGAAAATGTGTGTTTAATTCGAATCATGATGCTTGTGTTTCTAAATATTTGAATGACGTGAATGCTAGAACTAAAAAGCCTAAAGTAGTGCCCTATTAGTACTAGAAAACCAAATAGTTCAAGCGAACAATATTTTACAACACCACGCTAGAAAATAGTTGCATTAGAATCCACTATTCAGAATTCCAAGAGTTACTATAAGATGTTGTATGAGAAAACTAGTAAAGCATGGAAATGGTTGATAGAACAACAATGCCCATCAGGATATAAATGGGCTCCTAAGATAAAAATGCAGTGGGTGCCTAAAGTTAGGAATTAAAATGTGCAAAAGAGAGTTAGTTTTGCATAGATAATGCATCTTGATAACTAATGTCTGAATCTCACAAATACTTTAGGATCCAAATTTGTCAAGTAATTCCCATCGTCCTCTAATTTATCTTGCAGATTGTTTAAACTCTCCCTATTATTGTTGATCTAGATGCACCAAAGCACATGACGGGCAATCTATCGCTGTGTGCATATTTTATTGAAAAATATCTGGGTACCGTTCATTTTGGCAATGTTTAATTTGCTCCAATTCTTGGTTATTGAAGATTTGGTTCAAGAAATATATCACGATAATGGGGGTTTATTACGTCAAAGGTCTCAATCACAATCTCTTCTCGGTTGGTCAATTTTGTGATGCGGATTTGAAGGTTGCTTTCCGGAAATTCACATGTTTTGTTAGAGATCTTTAAGGAAATGATTTACTCATCGGTAATCGTGGATCTATACAATTTCTCTTCAAGAAACAACTTCATCAACTCCAATCTGTCTCATGGCTTAAGCCTCTTACATCTCAAGCTGGCTTATGGATCGAAGACTTTCTCATCTTAACTCGGACTACATCAACTTGCTTTCAAAGAAGGACTGTAGTGATTGGTTTACCATAAACTAAAATATGTCATGGGATAACATATGTTCCAATCTTGTGAAGTGTAGATAAAGCAAAAAGAAGTTCTTTCAAGACTAAAATACCTATTCCCCATGTTCTTAAGGTCGGTTATACATTTTCTTCATTGGACTTATGTGGTCCATTGTGGGTTGCTAGGCATATAATGGGTTGTAATATATTTGGTAATTTAGTTGATACTCTTTGATTACACTTGGACTTTCTCTTCTACATTCTCAAGGATAAAAACTACCAAAAGTTTAAAAAGTTTTCTCACGATGATTTCCATAAAAAATCTTCCAAGCCCCACGTAATACTTGTACGAACTGATAGAGGGCACTGTGTTCTTAAACAAGACACTCAATGAATTCTTTAAAGAAGAAGGAATTGAGCATCAAACTTTACTCCTCGATCAACGCAGAATAAAGAATGGAGTTGTCAAAAGACGAAATCGCACTTGGTTGACGGGCTGCTTGTACGATGTCTCAGCTTCCAAACTTCCATTTGTTCTTTGTGGTGTTGAAGCAATTTCAACAGGCATGCTTACTCAAAAATTGAATCTTTAATCACCCGACACATGAGAAAAAGGCATATCCAATCATCAATGACAAGAAACCTTCAATTAAACACCTTTACATTTTTAGTTGCACTTGGTACCTAACCAGAGATGGTGAAAATCTTGATAAGATGAAAGAAAAAGGGGATCCGTGCATTCTGGTATGATACTCCACTCAGTTGAAGGGATATCGTGTCTACAACAAGAGAACCTGATTGATAGTTGAATCCATACATCTTCGATTTGATGAAATCAAAGAGATGTCTAAGACGTTTGTTGCTAATGGAACACTTCAGGCCTCGTCACCATCTGAACAAAAGGCGTTAGATTATGACAACCTAACCCAATTCCCAAACTACATTTGTTTTTCCTTCAGCAGATACGAACAGATCCATCAACAAAAAGACGTTCGGATCTTCCTTTTCGGTCCTCTATACGATGAATTTTTCAATGCAGGTACTTCTCGTGTCAACAAGTCTTCTTCTCCCACTAACAATTCTACTCAACCAGACACACCACCTACAATGAATATTCAATCTTCAACAAGACCATCAACTACAACAAATTTTACTGCTGAGGAAAACAACAATAATCAAGCAGAGGATGCACAATCCCAACAAGATGAATTTATCAATCCTTTCAGTACACTGGTACGAGAAATTGCTGAGTCTTCCTCACGTAATATTGATAATTCAAATATGCATACCTTCAATCAACCAAAAGATTCCGAATACCGATGGACAAAAGATCACCCGTTAGTCATGTTCGTAGAAATCCATCAACAGCAGTGCAAACAAGATGCACAACTTGCCCAACCGATACTAAAATGTGTATGTTCAAACTCACCGTGAGGTTTGCTGAATCGAAAAAACATTAGGGCAAGCAATGGCTGATTCTGAATGGTTAGAAGCATTGTAGGAAGAGCTCATCAATTTGATTAGAAATCATGCTCTGGGAACTCGTTGACAAACCCTTTGGAAAGAACGTAATCAAGATAAAGTGATTATGGAAGAACAAAAAGGAAGAGAACCAAACATGTAATTTGCACAATAAAGCCACGATGTAGCTAAAAGGTTATGCTCAGGAATAGGGTATTGATTTCGAAAAATCATTTGCTCTAGTTGCTCGCTTGGAAGTTGTTTGGATTTTCGTCGCTTATGTTGCACACAAGTCTTTTCCAATTTATCATTTGACGGAAGAAACGAACATTTCATTAATGGTCCACTTAAGGAGGAGGTTTATGTTGCCACAAACAGTTGGGTTTGTTGGACCCTGATCATCCAGAAAGATTTACCGTTTAAGGAAAAGCTCTATTTGGATTGGAAATTAGCTCCAAGAGCCTGGTTTGATAAATATCAAATTTACTGATGTCCAAAGGTTTACTAAGGTATTAATTGGACCCGACTTATTCACTATAAGTAGGGGAGGACATTCTACTTGTGGAAATTTACGTTGATGACATTATTTTTAGGTCTACAAACCCTAAATTTTCTAAAAGATTTGAAAAATTAATGCATAGTAGTTTTGAGATGTCCATATTGGGAAATGAAATTCTTTTTAGGTCTTCAGATCTCACCATCTCCCACGCCGATTCTTTATTCAATCAGGCCAAGTATGCTTTAGAAATACTTAAAAAACATGGTATGGAAATAATGGTCAAAGCATGTACACCAAGGCTACGTAACCTAAATTAGATGCAGACTTGAGTGTACACTCGTTACGTCCAAAACTGATTACCGTAGTAAAATCTGGTCACTCATGTATCTGACATCTAGTAGACCAGACATAGTACAAGTAGTATGTTATTGTGTAAGATATCAAGCAAGATACCCACGATGGAAAAACATTCAAAGAGGTTTAAAACAGATACTTTCGATACTTATTAGGGTACCAGTAACATAGGACTCTGGTATGAAGGTTTCTGCTTTGAACTATTAGCTTTACTCAGATGCCGACCATGCGGATGCATTGATACTCATTAAAATACACTTCTGGAGGAATACAGTTCCTAGGTGATAAGTTAGTCAGCTGGATGTCAAAGAAGCAGGACTGTACTGCAATGTCATCAGCAAAGGCTGAGTACGTGGCGTTATCTGCAAGTTGTGCTCAAGTAATGTGGATGAGGACACAACTTAAGGATTATGGCTTCAACTACAACAAAATACCGTTGTATTGTGACTCTCAGTCAGCCATAGCAATCTCATGTAACCCCGTGCAATACTCCCGTACCAAGCACATCCTTAATCTTTAACTATCATTTCATTCAAGGAACAGGTTGAAAACGGGTATAATTAAATTGTACTTTGTTAGAAAGACATTACCAATTAGTTATATGTTCACTATTAGCCTTACCCGAGATAGGTTTTAGTATCTGTCAGACGTATTTGGTATCCGCTTGTTTTGACTCTTGCAGAATGGAGGTTTCTGATAATGAATCTGCTGATATCTTCTACAAACATCAAACATGTACCTTATTTTTGAAATAACGAAAATACAAAAATATTAAAATTTCAAAAAAGAAAAATACAAAATCTAATATTCAGGAAAATGTTTCACAATAAAGAATTTCTAAATGTCTCTTGGATATCGATAACAATTACGTACACTAGAATGCTTGATTTAACATCGGACGGGCGTGGTAAATTGAGTTCGTGAGGGTTTCAATGTTTTCAACATGGCATTTATAATTTTTCTTTATGTCTTGTATTCACTCTTCAGATTGCCTACTCAGACCAGGAATCGACAAGGAGTGTGTAGCATAAGCTGCGCATTTCCTTAGAGTTAGAAGAGAAGTCTTCTAACATTTTGTTTTCAAAAAAGTTGGGTACACAATTTTTCATAGAATTTCTCAATGAAAAATTCAAATCTTTCAAAAATTATGTGTTTAACAACTCAATCCCTCATAAAGTTTTTTCAAGACAAATTCTTCTATATTGGTGTCACTTCTTCAACAATTGAGTCGATGTGTGGGGGGAGTTTTTCAAAAAACAAAGTTTTAATGATTTTGGTTAATCAATCTCAAGACAATTCTTAGTATTCAAAAAACATTATAAAATCCTCTTATTAAACAAATCATTAATAATAATGCTACTCATTAGGATTGTTTGTTATAAAACTTGATTTAGTGGTTGCATAATTTTTTCATGAATTCTTTCACATGCAATTCATAATCTTTTAAAATTGTGTGCTCAACAATGCTAACCCTCAATTTTATTTTCTTTTTACAACTTGTGTTAGGAATAAATCTTCTTATGACTTTATACTGCCAACAGTACTAAAGGAGTTAGTACTGCCAGCATAAAGCTAGAACTGCTAAGGAAACTTAATACTGCCAAGTGAAGAAGTTTGTACTGCTAAATGGTCAAAGCTGATGATTTGAAGATAAGAATGCGTGGAGAGGATTTTGGGTTATTTAATTTTGAATTGTAACTGTTCCTAATAGAATAGGGCAGATTATGTGTAAAGGGCTACATTGTCAGTTCTCTAAAAGGAGATCCCTAGAGTTGTGATTGGACAGAAACTTTAAGATTTCCTATAGAGAATTTGTAATAGCTTCAAGGTTGTGTAACCCCAGTACTTAAAGAGTACTCGTATTATTTATAATATTGAAGCTGTGAGCTTTGTGATTATTGTTCGTGTGTGATCATTATTGTTTCATTCAAACGTTTCTCTAGAATTATCAAGTGTAGATTCCGAATACATTTGATTTACATAACAAAGTCCTCAATCTTTGGTTATTTTGGATTCTTCCAAGGTAAACTAAACTCTTTATCATCTATAGGAATAGATCAAGGCGTGGGGATCACAAGTGGTATCGGATCATGTGATTTGAGACTACTTGATCTAGGGAAATTGGTGTTAGAAAATTCTCAAACCAATTCGTTGGCAAAGCTTCCCATACTCAAACTAGGAGAGTATGAGATGTGGGAAATAAGAATCAAGCAGTACTTTTAGATCCAAGACTATGCTTTATGGGGGGTGATAGAATATGGAAATTCATGGGTACCTATTCCTATTACAGCACAAGAATCAGGAACTGCATTAAAGATGACTATGCCCTCAACTACTAAAGAAAAGATCTGCAAGAAGAAATGTGTAATGCAGAAGTCTTCTCTCATGGCACTTCCAATTGAACATCAGCGTTAACTTTAACCAGTACTGCTGATGCTTAATCTATGTTTATTGCTATTAAAGCTCGCTTTGGAGGAAATGATGCTACAAAGAAGACACAAAAGGCATTATTGAAGTACTCGTATTATTTATAATATTGAAGCTGTGAGCTTTGTGATTATTGTTCGTGTGTGATCATTATTGTTTCATTCAAACGTTTCTCTAGAGTATCAAAGTGTAGATTCCGCATACACTTTGATATACATACAAAGTCTCAATCTTTGTTATTTTGGATTCTCCTAGGTAACAAAATCTTTATCTAATAAAGAATTCGATCAAGGCGTGGGATCAAAAAGTGGTAACAGAAAGGGTATGATCTCAGTTGTGGGGAGTTTTGAGAACACTTGTGTTATTGAAGACAGCAAATATGAAATCTTTCCATTGCTACAGAGCTCAGAATCTTTTGACTCTATTCTTTAACATGCTTCAAAAGCTTGTTAGTAGATTGGCTAATTATTGGTGTGTTACTTCTCTGTGGATTTAAATCGTTAAATTTTTGAGATGCTTACTTCAGAATGGGTATACGGCTTGTAGTAGGTTCTGGATGAAACAAAACCCGTATCTTTTGAAACTATGGGTTTGATGATTTGTTCAACAATTTTAAAAATTGATCTGAACAAAAGGTTAAGAGAACTGTTGCTGTTAATAATGATGACAAAAACTTGGCTTTTCTAACCACTTCCAGTCCAAGCAGTACTAACACTATTAATACTGCTAACACTGGAGTTAGTACTGGCAACACAAAAGTTAATACTGCTAGTACTGAAACTAGTACTGCTAGTTTTAGTGATGCCACAGCTTATGCCTTTTTGTCTTCTCAACCACAAGGATCTCAACTTGTTCATGAAGATCTTGAGCAAATTCATGACGATGATTTAGAAGAAATGGATCTAAAGTGGAATATGGCACTGTTGAGCATGAGGGCAAGGAAGTTCTATCAGAGAACTGGAAGGAAGATAGTTATTGATGGAAGTAGTACTGCTGGGTATGATAAATCTAAAGTAGAATGTTTCAATTGTCATAAAATGGGACATTTTGCCAGAGAATGCAGAGTACCAAGAAGTAAAGAAAACAGAAACTGGAATCAAGCAAGCTCATCAAAGGCAGTAAGAATTGAAGATGCTTCTGAGAAAGCAATGTGTGCTATAGATGGTGGTGGATTTGATTGGAGTGATATGGCAGAGGATGAAATTCAAGCAAACATGGCTCTCATGGCATTCTCTGATTCTGAGGTATCAAATGAAAAATCTTGCTCTAAATCTTGTTTGCTAAATTATGAAGCTCTTAAAAAACAGTATGATGATTTACTAGTTAAATTAGATGATACTGCTTTTAAAGCATCTACATATAAAAGAGGGCTGTCAATTTTAGAAGCACAAGTTGTTAAATATAAAGAATCTGAAGTTTTGTTTTCTGAAGAGATTGCCTTGTTGAAAAGAAGTGTAGGTCATAAGGATTATCTTATGGGGTTAGTTAAGACTGAACTTGAAAAAGTTAAGGAAGAAAAAGAGGGAATTGAAATTAAGCTAGCAAAGTTTGAAAAATCATCTAAAGACTTAGATGATTTGTTAGCAAGTCAGGTAACTGACAAAAGCAAAAGGGGTTTTGGTTACAATGCTGTCCCTTCACCTCATCCCTTAATTCTCAACAGACCAACACCTTTAGACTTGTCTTATTCAGGTCTTGAGGAATTCCAACAACCTGAGATAAATTGGTATGGTCCTAGGGATTCAAGTTCAAAGCCAACCACTGTTTGTGATAGAGAGTCAAATAATTCTAAGGAGAATACTGATGACTCTTTAACACAACATCCCAAGACTGTTACTGAAACTAGCTCTGTTGTATCTCCTCTTAAGGTAGACAAAGCTTGGAAAGAAAAGTTTTTCCATCCTGCTAATCATGTCAGGGTAGAAGAACCTAAAGAGGCTAGAGAGAATACTGATGCCTCAATTATTGAAGATTGGGTGTCAGGTGATGAGGAAGAAGTTGAGTCTATCCCTAAGGAAGAAAAGAAAGCTGATGTACCTATTGCTACTAAGAAAGAGTCAGTTAAAACTGTAAATCTAAGTAGAAGGTTAGCTAGGTATGCTGAGATGTATAGGTCACAGAGACCTAGGGGGAATCATAGAAGTTGGAATGGTCATAAATCTGGTCAATTAGGGTGTAACTTTGTTTTTAATAACAAGGCATGCTTTATTTGTGGTTGTTATGGTGATTTTGATCACATTCAAATTATTGTCCTAATGCTTATAAAATATGGTTCTCGAGCAGTCTTATGAGGCATGGCTAAAACTGTCAAAAATGAAAAACCTCTTAGTACTGTTAGGTCTGTTAACACTGCCAGACCTGTTAGTACTGCTAGGTGTGTTAATACTGTTAGGCCTCATAATACTGCTCACCCAAAACCAACAGTTTCTTGTGCTAGGCCAAAAACTCATTTTCAAAATCAAGCACAAAGACCATTTTTCAAGAATACAGCATTAACAAACAGGTCTAATAATCAAAATATTAATACTGGTAGACAAACAGTTAATACTGTTAGGCCAAATGTTAATACTGTTTTGGGCAATGGGGATTTAATAGTGTTAAGCCTCTCAGGGCCCTGTTGGGTTTGGGTCTATCAAAACCAATGAGTGCATCATTAGTATTTAATAAATTTAATTACATTGATGCACGAGGCAGATCCAAGTCAGTAATGGCTTGGGTCCCCAAAGGTAACTAACTTCATAAGTTTTTGTGTGCAGAAGCATTCCCAACTAATAAATAGGATTTGTGGAATAGCTGGATGTCAAAGGCACATGTCTGGAAACATAGCTCACCTTTCAGACTTCAAAGAATTTGATGGAGGTTATGTTACTTTTGGTGGAGGTGCAAATGGAGGAAGAATCACTGGTAAAGGTACTATAAAAACAAATAACCTTGATTTTGAAGATGTATACTTTGTTAAAGAGTTGAAGTTTAATCTTTTTAGTGTCTCACAAATGTGTGACAAAAAGAACTATGTTCTTTTTACAGACTCTGAATGTCTTGTTTTGTCTCCCAATTTTAAGATGCCTGATGAAAGTCAAATTCTTCTTAAAATTCCTAGACAGAATAACATGTACAGTTTTGATATGAAGAACATAGTTCCCAAAGATGGTTTAACTTGTCTAGTTGCAAAGGCTACATCTGAGAATCAATGTTATGGCATAGACGCTTGGTCATGTAAATTTCCAAACATATCAATGAAACTTGTAAAAGAAATCTTGTGAGGATTTACCTTTAAAAGACATTTGGAGAAAAAAAAAGCGACCAAACCTGTGTTGCCTGTCTCAAAGGCAAGCAACATAGAGCCTCTTGTAAGACCAAGGCCTTTAGTCCTACTACTAAGCCATTATTTATGCTTCATATGGATCTTTTTGGTCCAACTTTTGTGAGTAGTTTATTGCATAAAAAATACTGCTTGGTAGTAACTGATGATTATAGTAGATTTTCATGGGTTTTCTTTTTAAGAACTAAGGATGAAACTAGTGAGATCCTTAAAATTTTTATCAAAGAGATAGAAAACCTAGTGGATAAGAAAGTTAAGATAATCAGAAGTGATAATGGGACTGAATTTAAAAACCATGTGATGGATGAGTTCTGTAGAGAGAAAGGTATCAAGAGAGAATATAGTGTAGCAAGGACACCTCAACAAAATGGTGTAGCTGAAAGAAAGAATAGGACTCTTATTGAGGCTGCTAGAACAATGTTAGCAGATTCTAAGTTACCTACAACATTTTGGGCAGAAGCAGTTTCTACTGCTTGCTATGTACAAAATAGGGTATTAGTTGTCAAGCCTCATAATAAGACTCCTTATGAACTCTTTAGGGGTATTAAACCAGCTATAGGATTTATGAAGCCATTTGGATGTCATGTTACAATTCTTAATACCTTAGATAAGTTGGGCAAGTTTGATGGCAAAAGTGATGAAGGTTTCTTTGTTGGGTATTCTTTAAGTAGCAAAGCTTTTAGGGTATACAACATTAGAACCAGGAAGGTACAGGAAAACTTGCATGTTGGGTTTCTAGAGAATAAACCTATGTTGGAAGGGAATGGTCCAAAGTGGCTGTTTGATCTTGATTCTCTAACCCAATCCATGAATTATGTGCCAGTGGTTGCAGGGTCTAGTTCTAATGTTTCTGCAGGTACACAAGAAGTTTCTGAGTCAAGCACACCATATCAACAAGATCAAGATTGTATTATCATGCCAATTTGGAAGGATGCTTCATACTTTGAAGATACTTCACTCAAATCTGTTGCTGATGCACAAATACAAGATCAAGATGTGCCTCATGATGATTGCAGTTTTCAGGATGATGGTTTTGATGAACACCAAGTTAATACTGCCAGTCCACAGGTTAATACTGGTAGTGGAGCACTTAGTACTGCTACTCCTGAAGTTAATACTGCTACTTCTGAAGGATTGATGGGACCAATTCCTACACCTGAAGACACACAAGAGGAGGATCAAGGCATATTGATTTGGGGAAATCTTTCACATCTTATGCAGTCTCATTCCACTCCTCATACAAGAATTCATAAGGATCATCCAATGAACATGTATTGGTGATGTGCCAGTCTTCTGTTCAAACAAGAAGGATGAACAACTTCTTTACCTGAACTAGGAATTTCTTGGTGCCATATATGAAGGAAAGACTCACCAGGACCTACATACATGCCTTTTTGCCTGTTTCTTATCTCAAGAAGAACCAAAGAGAGTTTCTAAAGCTCTTAGTGATCCTGCATGGGTAGAAGCAATGCAAGAAGAACTCCTACAGTTCAAACTACAAAATGTATGGGTTCTTGTAGACTTGCCTAAAGGTCATAGGGCTATTGGTACAAAGTGGGTCTACAGAAACAAGAAAGATGAAAGGGGAATAGTTGTCAGGAACAAAGCAAGACTTGTTGCCCAAGGACATACACAAGAAGAAGGTATTGACTATGATGAAGTTTTTGCTCCAGTGGCTAGAATTGAAGCCATAAGAATATTCCTGGCTTATGCTTCTTATATGGGTTTTACAGTCTACCAAATGGATGTCAAGAGTGCTTTCCTATATGGTCAAATTGAAGAGGAGGTGTATGTATGTCAACCCCATTTTGAAGATCCTCCAGACCATCCTGACAAAGATTTATAAAGTTGTGAAAGCACTATAATGGACTTCATCAAGCACCCAGAGCTTGGTATACACATTGGGGCCACTTATCTTTTTAAGCAATGGATTTCAAAGAGGACATAATACAACTTTGTTCATCAAAAGTCAAAAGGGGCATATATTGCTTGTTCAAATTTATGTAGATGACATCATTTTTGGATCTACCAAGAAGGAGCTTTGTGATGAATTTGAGAAGCTTATGAAGGATAAGTTTCAGATGAGTTCTATGGGAGAATCTCCACCTTCTTTTTTGAGGTGCATAGTCCAACAGATAAACAAAGGAGCATATTTATTAGTCAAGCTAAATATGTCCATTAAATCCTGAAGAAGATTTCAACTACACAATGTTGAAGTCTGCCTCCCACTTTCCCCACAGATTTGGAAAAGCCTCGTGGTTAAGATGCAGATGCCTGATGATGTTGAATGTTGATGAACATCTTATAGATCCTATGATTATGATTCTTTGATGTAATCATTACAGCTTCTAAACCAGATATCAAGTTTGCAGTTTGTGCATCGTGCAAGGTTTTTTCAAGTTTCCCAAAAAAACTTCCCATCTCCTTAGCTGTTAAAAGAATCTTTAGATACCATAAAGGCAAACCATCACTTAGTTCCTTTAGTATTCTACCGGAATCTCCATTGGGTTCTAGTTGCTTACACTAATAGTGGACTATGCTGGGAGCTAGACACTTGAAAGGAAGTCCACCACCTGGAGGTTGTCAATTTTTTGGGAAATCGGTTAATATTCTTGGCAATGAATAAAACAAACTATAGTTGCCACTCTAACAATTGAAGCTGAATATGTGGCTGCTGCATCGTTGCTGTAGGGATCACAGGTTTCCTGGATCGAAAACCAATTGCTTTGGATTATGGTACAATTTTAAGAACACTTTTATTTACATTGACAATAACACGTCTATCTGTATCATAGAAAATCCTGTTCAACACTCTAAAACAAAACATATAGAGATTAGGCATCACTTTATAAGAGATTGTAATACTAAAAAGTTGATTCAAATGGCTAAAATTGATACTCAACTTAATGTAGCAGATCTTCTTACAAAAGGTTTTGATGCTGGTAGATTTCAGTACTTGGTTTCAAGTATTGGAATGCTCAATCCCTAAGGCCCAAATCTCTTGTTTGTTTTGTAAAGTTTGTTAAATGTTAGTACTGTTAGTTATTTGTCAATTAATACTGCTAGGTCTAATTAGTACTGCTAGTTATATTTAAAACTGTTTGTTAAAACTGTTACTTATAATTAGTACTGCTGGTTCTTTCTATGTATTTTTGTTAATCCTGTGAATAACACTTAATACTGTTAAACATGAAACATGTTTGGATTATGTTTTTCTTGGTTTTAAGCTAACTTTTTCAGGATAAACAATAAGGTGTCAAATTGGTTACTCCATAATGTATTATTTGAGGGGAGGAAACATGTTGGCTGTTCTTAAAGTGTTGGTTGTTACACCACACAACAAATGGTCATCAATTCACCATGTCTAATAGACATCAAGAATTGACTATTCCAGCAGCACAACGGTACGGTAAAGACATACCCAAGATCCGTATTTATAGATTGATAGTTTACTCAAAACTATATGGTCATCAATACACCATGTTTTTACAATGAAGCATTGGCTAGTCCAGAGCAAACAGCTACTGGTAAAGACTTCTCAAATCCGATGATAGTTGATAGTTAACTCAAAACTATATGGTCATCAATGCACCATGTTTTTACAATGAAGCATTGGCTAATCCAAAGCAAACGGCTATTGGTAAAGACTACTCAAATCCGTTAATGGCTGGTAGTTTTCCAAAAACTATACTTGTGTGAATTTGTGAGCTAAACAAAAGAGAGAATTGGTGAGCCTCAAAAACAGAAAGAGATATGTTGAAAAATAGACAGAGTGAAAGTGAGCCAAAAGGAATTGAGAGATAAATGTGAGCCTAAAAAACAGAAAAGAGAGAATTGTGATGAAGAAGTTGCTTAGCTTTTCGTCATACTACAAACCATATTTGAGTTTTGTACTGCTTATGTGTGGAGGAAGTTTAATACTGCTAGGCATTATTTTAGTACTGTATAGGCCCAAGTAATACAGCTTGATGACCGTTAGTGTACTGTTTGGGCCTAACAGAATATTCATTTATAATAGAAGCCGTTGAGATTATTTCCGCCAAATACCTATGGGAATAGGGGTTTGAACCAATTGGACTTTCGTTCTCTACTATAATACACATGTTTTATTCAACGATAACTTCAACTTTCCTAGATATTGTTCAACTAATATCTCTTGTCTTTCTCTATTAAATAATTGCAATTAACTTTCCTCCAACACTCATTTCTTACATACACGATCATATCCCACTCAATTCCTCACAACTTTACTCATGGCAAGTTTGGATTTTTGTGACAAGCATAACATGGTAGCATTTCTGGAAAAATCTACGGGAAGTGCAGGGTTTCATCAGATCATAGATTTCATCACTCGAAGTGTCACATTTACTATGCACTCACTAAGAAGCCAGAGGTATGTGTATCCTTTATCAAACAATTTTAGAGGTTTGCTGAGGCTTCTACTGATGATAATGGCGAAGTCACGATCAATGCAAACTAATGATGGTCAACGAACGGTAGACACAAATGTCTTATCCCGAAGGTTCTTTAAACGTGACATTCTCAAGCTAGCTGATCAAGATGGTGTTACTTCTATTCCAACTACAGAGCTCTTTGAGCAATTGGAGCTTATGGGCTATCATACTGACTCAGATAAGTTAACCTTTTAAAAAGGTGTCTTTTCACCTCCATGGAGGTTTCTTATTCACAATATTTTACATTGCTTAAGTCCAAAGAAGACTGCTTGGGAGCAGTTTAGTAGTAATATTGCAGCTGCTGTTATATGCCTTGCCACCAATAGGAAGTTTAATTTTTCTAGGATGATTTTTGAGCACATGGTGTCTAATATCTCTAGTCCCCATAAGTTTTTGATGTACCCTAGGTTTATACAAATATGCCTAGATATGCAGAAACGCCATTTTCATTCAAACAACAAAACTAGAACCTATATTGGTTCCCATCTCTAACCATGAAGTGTTTAGCAATAATGAAGAGGCTTCACTAAGGGATTTTCATGCCAGGAGGTTGCTACTATTTCCTACTATGTTAGAATATACTGCACCCACAAACCTTCAACCTTCTAGAATCACATCTTCACCTTCCCCTACACCTTCACCTTCACCTGAACCATCCCCTACCCAACCATCCCCTACACCTTCACAGTCACCTACACAACTATCACCTACTCAACCCTCACCTCCTCAACCCTCACCCACACAACCATCTCAAAACACTCTACTGGACTCAGAACACCAAGTTTGTTTTCCTCACACCCCATGGATCACCTCTCCATGTTGTTTCACATTATAGAATGTATGAGGGGTAGTTTTGAAACTTCAAGAATTGATTAAATTTAGTTACCACCTCTTTCTGAACAGGAATGGAGTTTTAGAGCTGACTTGTTGAAAGACAAAGAAAAACTTACCATTTCTGCTATACCAAAAGCTTATTCTCAGGAGTCAGAAGCTAGAGGTCTCAGATAAAGAATAAGAAAAGGGCAAGAAACAAACAGGTTGTTATTTCCAGATGATTAAGCCTTTTGAAGATGATTCTTCCAAACAGGAGGAAAGTTTATTTAATGGAAGAGGTTCAAGAAAAAAGCAAACACTACACTGACTATTCATTCCAGAAGTGACTCCAACTGAGTCATTCATAAAATCAAAGAGGGCAGTGTGGGAAAGCAATGATGAAGTTAGTAACTGCATGGCGTTTTGAAGAAAGGTACTGCTAGTGAAGAAGATTCCAATAGTTAGTACTAGCTGAGGTAAATCCTTAGTAACTGTGGAGAACTGTTACATATTCAAGAAGCAGTGGGCTGCGAAAAGGAACAGACAAGATAAGGGAATATCCATAATGATAGACGAAGAGCCCAAGAAGAAGTCAAAGAAGGAGCTTGAGCAAGAAAGGTTAAGTTATGCTGAAGCAATCAGACTTGAAGAGCAAATGAATGAGGAACAAAAAGCTCAAATTGCTAGAGATGAAAAGATTGCTTTCGACAGATGGGTATGAAGAAGAAAGTAAAAGGGGCTATGGATGAATGCTAAGTCTACAAAGAAGATTGACTGGAATGATCCTTCAGTTATTAGATATCATTCTCTAAAAATGAAGCCAAAGACAATTGCCCAAGCTAGAAGAAATATGATCAAATATTTGAAGAACCAAGGGAATTACAAGATCAGTGACTTCAAGGGTATGTTTTACAATGACATAAGGCCAATCTTTGAAAAGATTTGGGATTTTAATCAAAAATTGATCCAATGGGATACAGAGCATAGAAGTGGAAAAGCAAAAGTCTCCTAGAAAAAACTCTCTGAGAAGTCCCTCCCTACAAAAGAAAAGTCCTCCCTGAAAAGGTTGTGGAAGAAGAGCCCTGAAACACAAGAGAGTAGAAAAGAAGGTGTCAAAGAACCAGCAGCAAAGAGAAAGAACCATTCCTAGAAAAAGCACAAGGAAGAGACAAAAGCTAGAAGAAGATGCTGAGAAAGATGAACTCAAAGGATTTTTGGACATAGTACCAAGAGAAGAGGCTCCTATAGAGGTTGAATCTATATCTACAAAGTTTCCTAGTGTGGATTGGAAGACATACGTATTGACAAAGACTTTCATGTACTATCAAGTTTTCAGAGGTGATGGAAGTTCAAAGAATTATAAGGTACTGAGTGAAATGCTTGAAGATTTTGATAGATTGGATGTAGAAGAGTTATACAGATTGGTCAAGAATAGATATAGTGCTTCAAGTCCAGAAGGTTTTGATCTGATGCTTTGGGGAGATCTACACACATTGTTTGAACCTGATGAAGAGGATGAGATTTGGAAAGATCAACATGAATACAATCTTTTAAGCTGGAGATTATGTGATTTCTATGGTATCCATATTTTGTTGATGGACAATGGATTGGCAATGGGGGGGGCGGGGATAATGGTTAGGACAGAGAGAAGGATGAGTCTGGCCTTAAGCCAAAAGATGTTTGACAAAGATGTTAATTAGAAAATTGGAGGTAGGTCATGAGAGTTCCCAGGCAATTTTGAACTTCTCTTCAAGATTCATAAGGATCTCAAGTGCAGAAGATGACAGAATTGTTTTGAAAGAATCATCAAAGCAGAAAATAAGACTAGAAGCTTTTTATTCATATAAGAAATTTAAAAACCCCCTTTTCGATGATTTTGAAGGACAATCACAAGTTTAGGGGAGGATTGTTAGGAATAAATCTTCATATGACTTAATACTGCCAACATACTAAAGGAGTTAGTGACTTAAAGCCAGTACAAAGTATACGTACGCCAAAGGTTACATAATACTGCTAGTAGAAGGATTAGTACTGCTAAATGGGTCCAAAGCTGATGACACTGAAGATAAGACTGCATGGAGAGTAATTTCGGGATGTTTAGTTTTGAATTGAACTGATCCTAATAGATAAGGCAGATATATGGTAAAAGGGCACCTTTGTATTTCTATAAAAGGAGATGCCCAAAAGTGTAGTGTAAATAAGAACTAAAAGAGATAGATTTAGAGAAAATTTGTAATAGCTTCAAGGTTTGTAACCCCAGTACTTCAAGAGTACTCGTATTATTTAATAATATTGAAGCAGTGAGTTTTGTGTTCATTGTTTGTTAGTGGTCATTATTGTTCCATTAAATAAAGTTTATTCTATCAAAAATTTCTCTAGAGTACAAAGTTTAGACTTCCGCATACACTTTGATATAACATACAAAGTCCACAAATCTTTGCGTTTTTTGGATTCTTCCAAGTAAAACAAACCCTTTTTATATCATAAAGAATCGATCAAAGGCGTGGGATCAACATTTTTATGACCTTGAGTATTGCATGTTCCTCATCACAAGCATCATTAGCCATTTACATAGGCTTGGGAAAATCTTCCCTTTGATACACCACCTTGAATCAGATTAGCATGAGCTTGATTACAGGCGGGAGCTTGATAAGAGGCCGTAAGGTTTTCTAACAACCGGCGGACGATAGATTTGAACCTTGCCTGAACCTAAACCGGGGGATGGTAAATCTGGAGCTTGAAATTGAAATTCCCACCGGTTTTGTTTAACGATTTCTGATTTGTATATTCCCATGATTTTTGCACATTTAGATTGTTTTGATCGGTAGGGAAACCGGGAAGTCTGAATTTGATTTGAAATCGGGGCTCGATATCCGGTGTGTCCTTGGTTGTAAGTTAGCTGCGTCGCTTGCGAAGACATGATTCTTGAAAAATTATCCTCGATAAACATTGCCAGTGGTGGCTGACCAAGTTTGGTAGGAAAAACATGAGCACCACCGCAAGTAAACAAACAACTTTGATCCTCAAAACCGCTTTTATGGGAGTGGGTGAAGCGGGAGATTGATTTTATCTATCCAGAAGTAAACTTTTCACCAATTATCTTTCAGCTCAGCAACATCGTGAAGAGATTCCAGGGGTGGAAGTGCTCGAACTACTTTGGTACAACCGGTTTGTTACGTGAATTACGAACTTTGGATTTGCTTTCAATGATTCTTAGGCAATCACGAGGCATTTTATCCAAAAAGTTACCACCCGCGGCGGAATTTAACGAATCTTGATCATTAGAGTTCAAGGCATTATAGAATGTATCGAGTTGATGCAATTCTGAAAATCCATGATGTGGACATGCCCGAAGAAGATCGTTAAATCGGTCCCATGCTTCATAAAACGTCTCATCAAATCTTTGTTGAAATCTCATGATTTCATTTCGAAGATTTGTTGTTTTAGAAGGAGGGAAAAATTTGTTGATGAATTTCGAAACAAGATCATCCTATGTTTGAATCGATCGAGGGGGTTCTTTCTCAAGCCAAATTCGGGCTGTCCCCTCGAGGTAAAATGGGAAAAGCATAAGCTTTACCGACGTACTCGTACGTTCGGGAACTTCATCGTAGAAGTGATCTTGTTGAAATATCGGATGTGGGCATGAGGATCTTCTTTGTCATGTCTAAAGAATTGCTTGTTTTGAACGAGGTTAAACAGACCGTGCTTAAGCTCAAAGTTATCCGCAGTGATTTCGGGCACAACGATGGCATCCTCGTAACTCTAGGTAGGTGCTTCGAGCAATTGAGCCATAGTACGTTGATCGTCCATCGTAACTATGGGAGGAGCTGGGTTTTCAATTGGTTCTTCAAGATTAAATGGTTCAACAACAGCTGGTGGGGCCTGTTGTTGTTGACGGTGAAGATTACGAGATTGGGAACGATTGCACATGCACTAAAAACGAAAATTTACACTAAATTTTTTTTGGTTCTTTTTTGGTTTATCAAAAGTAAATTCACAATTTATTTTAATAACGGACAACGAAATAAGACAACTTAAACCTAATAATCGACAAGCTTCTCGGTAACTCTTCGAAAAGAAAAACGCACAAAGGAGCGGAGGAATAGGAAAGCGCGAAGCTATTAAAAACCTTTTTCCTTTAGGGTCGTAGTTCCTAGGAACAACCCGCCTTATACCCCTCTTAGAGTTTGTTTATCTTTTAAAAGGTGAACCGTACCTCGCAAGTGACACAAAAGGTAAGTTTTTAAATCTTTTGTTCGAATTGGGAACCAACAAGTTCACCGGAAGTTATTATGATAATACCTCAGTTGAGAATATTATATTTTGGTATTTTTACCAATTTGTGAATTTTATTTATAATTAAAGACAATGTTTTTATCTTTTTGGTTTTTTTTTTAGTTTTTCTTTAAATGATAATTATACTAAAAAGAAAATGAAAATATTTTTGTACTTTTAGGGTTTTTTTTTTTTTTTATATGATAATATTCACAGATTCAAACACAACTGGCCAAACGTAACGATAATCGGTTGACAAACCTCCCCGCAGCGGCGTCCAAATTGAATATGGTTTAGTTTTAAAATATAAATAATATATATAATAAAATATATAGTAAGTATAGTCTAAAAACAATCAATGAAACCGAGAAGTAGTATAGAATGTTCCCGGGTCGTTTATCCCCAGCGAGGCTTTGCTGGAGAATCGATACAGTCGGAAAATTAGAGTTTAATGAGATTAACGATTTGGGAGAGTAGAAACCTAAATTAATCAATAACAAGCAAAAACGATTGAGAAAAACCTAAAAATAAAAGCTAAATAACTTAAATCCTAAAACGGGTACGAAAAACGAGGGTCAAAAACCTAAATTTTGCAAATTAAACCCTAAAACAAATTTAAAAGCTAAAATAGATTCTAAATGACAAATAACGAAGTTTAAAAAAAACTAGACTGAAAACGGAGGTCGTTTGACCCAAAAACGAGTCAAGACAAGAACCGTACCCGGGACCCGTTCTTTAAAAATCAAAAGTTTGCAAAATTAACCCTACGAAAGTTTTTCTATTTTTCCTACGTAAAATATGACTAAAGAAAATTTCCTAAAAAAGAAAAATATTTTTTTGATAATTTTTGTATTTTTTATGAATTTTTAAAACTTTTAAAGAAATTAAATTATAAAAAATACTAAACTATTTTTAAAAATTCTGAAAAATTACTAAAATTGTTTTACCCTAAAACTATCCTAAGAAAAATAAGAAACCCGAAATTCAGCTTATAAATAAGCTGAAAATAAGCTTAAACGAGCTTATAAGCCTAAGGGACAAAACACCCTTAAATACCAAGGTGCCCAAGGGTCTAACAGAAAAGACCCAAGGGCACAGCGGTAGGAGAGTTTATAAAAGGAGGGTGTATTGAGGGTTGAGACCCGGGTTCGAGTCTTGCTCACCCAGGTTTCCTCTTATCTCCCTTCTTTTTTTTAGAAAAACTTTTTAACCAAACTTGATAAGCACATAGGGCTTATCATTTTTTATAACTACGACTTTTTGAGAAAAGCTAAAAATAAGCTGTAAAAAGGCTTTTTGTTTGGACAGAAGGCTTATGAGCTTAAAGACTTAGTGTGGCTTTTTGATTTGGACTTTAAACACAAATGTAGCAACACAAATGGCACAATAAGCTATCGCAAGCAACAAAGGGGACAAGATAAGCAATAAGCAACAAACTTTAGCAACTACAAGCAACTAAATAAGCCAGAAAAGAGCTTATCAAATCAAACAGTATGCTTAACCCTTAAAGGGCTTAAGGACTTTGATTTTTATTTATAAGCACACAATAAGCATAAGAGATTTAAAAATAAGCAAAGTCATGCATAAAACAGCTAAATAAGTACAAATATGAAGAAAACGCTATAACTAATAAGCACTAATAAGCTAGAAAAAAGAAAATAAGCAATTTCCTACACTATGCTAAAAAAATCAAAAGCCTAATTTGAGCTTCATTTTAAGCCACCTAGGGGCCAAGCTAAAGTCTACAAATAAAGGGTCTTATAAAAGAGATTATTGGCTTTTCAGAAAAGCCAAAAGCTTGAGCTAAGGTCCTCTATTAAGCTAGAACATGGGCTTAAAGAGTGGTGGTTTTAACACCAAGGGCAGTTTTAGACAAAGGGTTTTGTAGAAAAACAGTTAGTGCTTAAAAATAACACTCCAATAAGCTCAAAGAACCAAAAACTTAGTTATAACAGCTGAAAAAAACCTTTGAAATAGAACTTTGCACAAACTTATAGAACCTAAAACACTGATTACCCTCTGTTTTTGAGAATAAATTGGGCACATTTTGACTTTTGAAAACACAAAGTTAAGATGACAGTTTTTTATAAGAAAAAACGAAAGTACATTCTAAACACTAAACTGAGCTTATCTTTGACACGACAAAAAGGACTAAAATTTTAAACTACAACTATTGGCAGTTTTCTAAAGTCCTAACCAATAAGCACTTTGTACTTCTTTTAAAACCCTTAACAGACTTAAGAGACAAATGAGAAAACTTGAAAATCAACTTTTAGACTTGTAAACTTTTGAAAACAGTCTCACAAGAGCTTAATAATACTAATCAAAGTTGACCATTGCAGACCACAACCCATTACCTTACCATTTTGACCCATTTTGGGCTTAACCCAAACACCCCTTTATAATTTTAAATACGGATTTTTAAAACTATAAAGACTAGTTTAAGCTCAAACTTTTGAAGACAAGTATTAAGCAAGCATAGTTAAGCACTAAAAGGGTAAGAGGCAAAAGCAAATAAGCACAATAAGACATAAATAAGCTGAATATAAGCTATGCTACAGTAGCTTTTAACAAAAATTTAAAAAGAGTATACCTTGATCCTTGCTCAAAACAAGATTATGTAAACCTAAATAAGCTCTAATCCTACCCCTTAGCTTATAAATAAGCTATACTAAGCACCTCAATGAGCCATCCTTTTATTCCCAATCCTCCTTATGCCTATCAAACAGTAACCCCTTTTTCTTCTTTTTTAGCTTTTGAATTTTTCTTAAATTTGCTATCAAAGTTTAAAAACGAGTTAAAAGATTGCATATATTAAGAGTCTTATAGATTTTTAAGAAACACAAGTAACTTAAACCTTTAGAACACAATGTGAAAGATAAAACTGAATTTTCATTAAACTAAAAAAAGTACAATTACATAAAAGCAAACTAAGTTAAAAACTAGGACTGAGTACTACAACTACACACCCTTTGCCACAATGGCTTACAAGTTTTTATATAAACGAGCTAGGGTTTGGTCTTCCCTTCTTATCTTCACTTGTGTGCTTCTTTGTAGACACAAAACAGCTCTTTGTGCTTGTTGTGAGTGTGTAAACACAAGTCTAATCCTGGCCCTTGGTTATGCTTGCTGCCCACACAAATTGATCTCAACTCTTCATTATCATTGGCCAATGGTATTCCACAGGATTGCCAGCGTGTTCATTGACCCATGTGGGTGTGGGGTGAGGGAGAGTGATGGTTTTGGAGGTTTATGAACAGTCAACGAGGGGTGAAAGTGACAGGAGGGGGGTGTGGAGATTTGGCGGGAAATGATGTTGGAAGATATACAGTGTTTTCAAAACGGGGTGAGGGTTTGGGGGTTTGTCACAATTGGTCCCTCATGGTTATAGATGTCATTGCAATTTTAGTCCATGTGTTTATAAACGTTTGGGGATTTGACAGAAAAGGTCCCCCAATGTTATACTTGTTATTTCACCACAAGTCCTTGTGGTGTATAACTTTCTAGAGTTGGCAGAAATGACCTATGAGGTATATCTTTGGTGACTTGGCAGATTGGGTCCCTCACAAGCATCTTCTCTATTAAGTAAGTTAGGGACTTGGCAATTTTTGCCCCTAAACTTATTTTTCTTCATTTATGGCTTCGGGTTTGACTTTTGGATTTGTCGGGGTTGACTTTGGTTGACTTTTTCAGACTTGGGCTTGGTCTTGACTTTGTCTTTACCATACTTTTCAATCCCGTGTCCGGTTTTGTCGTTTTGGCTTCGTTTTTCGTCCTTTTCTTAGATATCCGTTCCTGCACAACACAATTAGCAAAACAAGCATATTCTTGGCATTTTAAGTCCGTTTTTGGTTATTTTAGCTTGTTTTTAAAGGTAAAAGGTATGTGTAATTAAACACATACCAGGGGCAGTCCCCTTAAAATTAAGGGGGCCGACCCTTATGAATTAAGGGGGCAACCCACTATTGGTTCCATTTTTTATAGAAAAATGATTTTTCTTAGAATTCTTGTGAGAGTATTTTCATTTTGGTGGTTTATTTGCTGCAAGCCCTATAGAGTTTTATAAGCACATTTAATCATATAACATATAATAAACACATTGAGTCATGAAACCAAAGTGTCATATCTAGTTGATTTAATAAAACAACTAAAGGTTTATTTGCAGCAAGCCCTATAGAGTTTTATAAGCACATTTAATCATATAACATTTAATAAACACATTGAGTCATGA
>BQNB010021491.1:0-14923 GCA_026074375.1 Tanacetum coccineum
TATCTACATGTATAATTGAATTGACCATACCATCTTTTATCACAAATTATTTAATTTTTTAAATTTCTACTATACTATATATAATATACGTAATATATCAAATATAAATATATAGATAGTGTTAGTACAAAATACGTCAGATTTAGAATGGGGTTGAGATCCTTCGTTGGGCTGGGCCTTCGAATGATTCAAGAGTTTGATCTCGTACTAGAGCAAGGAAGGTGATGCGTTTTCCTGCACAATAAAGTAAATACCGTTAATCTTACCGTGGAGACGGACTCCACGATTAGACTCCGGCGTGAGAGTAAGTAAACATATAAAAAGAGAATATGTGTGTAGGTGAAGTGAGAAAATCGTACTGTTCATTGTGTATTAGGTCCCTATTTATAGGGGTCTAGTATTAGGGTTTCCTAGTATTTTGTAGTGGTCAGAGTGGGTCCCTTGTCGGGCAAGGTCCCGCGGTAATCGTGTGAACGGACGCATGTGCTTTCCGTGGACGGATCCAACCTACAGTCGGATCTGCGTCCGCTTTGTTGCGTTCGGACCGCGACCAACGCCGGATTGGGTTTAGTTACGGCCCATTATTGATAAGTTGGGCCCTAAAAGCCCAAGTGATAGTGTGGCCCAAGCCCAGAAGCTTGGTATACCTATTATACGTCATCAGACACCAAATTACACGAGTGATTCTCTTGGTCTAACTAATTTGGGATGATTATTATGGCAAATGATGGGTTAGTAGTTGGATATGCATATAAAATAAAGACAATTAAATACGAAAAAGATTACAAACGGTGTGCTGTTTTCTTTCGGTTTTTCAGTTGATAAAAGCACTTTATTTTTGTAAAATATGTATCTTTATAAAAAAAGTTATCTATTTGTATTGTAATTTATGTTTGGGTAAAAATATTCTATTGAAGATTGTTTGCTTATAAATGATCAAATGATGTCAATTTTCATATTTATTAGCAGTGTATGAAAATGAAATCTAGGCTAAACTCAAAATAAACAATGTCGTTGGAAGGTGTTAATGGGTTGCACGTTGTATGAGTTGGACCACCTACTTTGACGGATTTCTTGTGAATTTAACACCAACCTTTTCATTGATTTCCGTTTTGTCAACCCAAACTGACTTCAACTAAAAAGTACAGTATTTAGTTATTTACTCAACTAGTTTCACAGATCCCAACTTTTAATATTCCGAACTGTGTGTTTGTGATGCATTAAAGTGACGGGTACATTAAAGTGACGGGTACCTCTATTGGTACCCCTGGCCCACTCAATAGTGTCAAAAATTACAAAAAATTCCTTTTGAATGGTACCCCTTATGTTCTTAAAATGATCGTGCATTGTGTGCATTTTCTCTTCTTATTAAGCATGTGTATGTGTCAGGGGTGCACGGTTCGGTTTGGGTCGGTTTTTGGCTAAAACCGAAACCGAACCGAAATATTCGGTTTTTATAAAACCAAAAACTGAAACCGCTCGGTTTTTGGCGATTCAGTTTTTTCGGTTTCTCAGTTTTTGCGGTTCGGTTTTTTCGGTTCCAAACCGTTTATATTTGGTTGTGAAAAATTTATATTAATAAACTTGTTTTACGTAGAAAATTGGATATTTTTTCTAATTTTTTTTGTCAATATGAGCCTAATAATGTTTACACAAATTTCTACATTTATACACATATAAATGAGAGACACACACATTCAGGACATAGTATAATCATTGTCATATATGTAACGATATATTGTCAAGTAAATACACGTACACGACAAACACATATATATAAACATTAAGATAATATATAATATACTAACAAGCCGTTCTAAAAAAATAAAATAATATATAATATATATATAATATAATTTCATCCACAAAATAAATATGAATTTAAAATTTTGATTTATTATTTATTTATTTATATTATACTAATTATATATTATTATAAAACTGATTTGGTTCGGTTCGGTTCGGTTTTTACGGTTCGGTTTTTGGACAAAAACCGAAACCGAACCGAAATTTTTCGGTTTTTAAAAAATTAAAAACCGAACCATCGGTTTTTAGAATGTCATCCACAGAAATAAAATAATATGAATTTATAGATTGTTGATTTAATTATTTATTTATTTATATAAATAGCTAAGTTATAAAGATGATATAAAAACTGGATTTGGTTCGGGTTCGAGGGTTTTGACAAAAACCGAACCGAATGAAATTTTTTCTGTGTTTATGTGGTGGTTGTGAAAATAAGAAAAATCGCGAAGCCAGTTGACATCGGGTTTAGACTTTTTATGTTTTGGTACGGGTTTTTCGGTTCGTTTTCGGTCTTTCGGTTTTTTTTTTTTTCGGTTTCTTCTGGCACACCACGTGTAATTACATTTAAAACTTTGACGAAAGAAGAAGAAAATGATCAATATGACATCACATCTGGTTGCAGGTGTGAAAATTAAAACATACTTCAAGGGTCATAACTGAAAAAAAAACTCTACAACAATCTTGAACGCGTCTAACAACATCAAGAAGAACACAAGAAACAGTTAAATAAGGAGGGATATATATTTCCCATTTTTGACGTACAACTCTTTTCTTTAAACACAAAACCTTAATGAACACAAAAACACAAACCAAGTATTGTTTCAGATTCAACAAACTATAAAAATAAAAATGTTTTCAGGTACCTTTTTTTTCATTATCTATGTATGTTGTTCATGTCCACACATACATTAAACCCCACTTTGCATTAAGTTGACTTTGTTTTATTAATCCCTTGTGGGGTTTTCTTTGTCTCCTTATTTGTTAACCATCTTTTTGTTTCCAGAAATCATGAAACCAGGTTTCTTGGTTTTTTTTATTAAAAAATTATTTGAATTTGATGTTGGTTTTATATGTTTATATTATGGTTTGTGTTATTGGGTGTGTTTTAGTTTTTTTGTTCATAAGTTTTTTTTATGGATTTGATTATTGCAGTTGGTGATTGTGATTCTTGAATCTTGATCATACCCATGTGAAAATGACTGCAATTTTAGAAGATATTAAAAAGGTTTGTGTGTTAGTTTATGAATTAAATTCAGTTTTTATAATTTTGTTGATGTATATATGTATGTATGATGTATGGTGATTATGGTTTGCAGTCTTTTGTTCATAAAATAATGTCAATGAGGATGAATAATGGAGAAGAAGGAAAAGTGATGAAAAATGCTTATGATCCCACAGGTTTGAGTACTTCTTGAGCCATTAAATTTATGCTTTTGGATTACGTATTAATTTTAGGATTTAAAGTTGGATTACCTGCGAATTAGAGACCGGAATTTGATTTTATGGTGATAAGATAATAGGGAATATAACAAGTTGATGTAACATAAAAGTGAGAATATGTTCAAATTTTTAGCTTTTTAACCTCACTAAGCAACAAAAAAGAGATATCGAGCTCGAGATCACTTAAAGCTTTCAAGAAGATTGGTTAAGCTCTTTCATTATTTTTTTTATCCACGTGATCTTTATATCCCATCATGGGTTATAAATAAACCCTCGAGTTGAGTTAAAAGAAAAAGCTTTGAACTTGCTCACTCACTTGTGCAGAAATTCAAGTTGCTAGTGGGATTGGTGTGTTGGATTGTGCTGATTTATTAGGAGATTCAATGTCAAATAGTTGTGACATTCAGTCCCTCAGGTGAAAATTCATACGAACATCATATTTTATTCTTTTTTGATAATTCATAATTTTATTCATTTTCAAAAACAATTCTTGTCTCTTTTTTTTTTTTTTTTTTTTTTTTAGAACGGCACCTCAATCCCCCGACTGAAATTCTTGTCTCTTTTTCATTAGGGTGTTCACGGCAACCTGGAATGTAGCAGGAATATCACCTTCTAGTGATCTCAATCTTGATAACCTTCTGCAAATTCATCGAGAGTCTGATATATACGTTCTAGGGTGCGTTCTGTTTCTTTAAAATTGGATTGGAGATTATGCCTTTTTCTTAATATTGTTCTTATTATCTGTTTTCCATTACCAGTTTTCAGGAAATGGTCCCTTTGAATGCTGGAAATGTGTTGGTCATAGAAGATAAAGGTTCTGCTGCAAAATGGCTATCGTTGATAAGTCAGTCCCTGAATAAAGCAACTAATAACGAGTATTCTACTCCAAATAGATCTTCCACAAATTCAAATTCTTTTGAGAGAAAATTCAGCGGCAGTGGCTCAATGTTCTTGCAAAGAACATCCCTTAAAGCAGCCAGCAGAAATTTCCGATCAGAGAGTAGAAGAAAGTTTAAAAGTTGCAATTGTGCTACTATCGAGCCTGAAAGGAAGAGTTATGGTAAGGATTCATGTTTTGCATGTCAAAAGTCAAAGTCAAACGGTTTTGAGGATCCCTCTTCATCAGAAGAAGATGATAACACTAATTCCGTGGCTGCTGATGTCAGCATTGTTACGCCAACTAGCAAGAACCAACATTTGAGATATAGTCTTATCAAGAGCAAGCAAATGGTGGGACTTTTCGTTACAATTTGGGTTAAAAAGGAGCTTGTTCCACTTATTGGCCACTTAAGAACTTCTTGTATAAGTCGAGGGATTCTGGGTTATCTCGGGAATAAGGTATGCCAATATCTATATTTTATAGGGGAAACCCTTTACCCAAAAAAAAAAGGTATGCCAATATCTTATGTATGCCACACAATGAACTCCCCATATGCGGTGCAAGTTGGCCCTCACGGGTTCTGCATGTATTACTTTTTTCAGTATTGCATGCATCTTCTATGATGAATAATAATTAAGGAAGAGACTTATCTGCAAGGAGTACAAGCGGGCCCTCACATAAGGCCTTGCATTTATACGTCTCTATGTTAAAAGAAAATTTTACTATGAATTTTTTTCATCATATGATGAAACCGCCATAACAAATAACTAAAATAGTGTTTAAGCCAGAGGCTTCTCCACACGGGGTACTAGGGGGGCCTCTTTTAGAAATTCCGTGTGTGTGGATGTCTCTTTGTTACTATTTCACTATGTAATCTATCCAATACAATGAAGTACCAAGCAGACCCACACATACGGGCTGGCATGTGGGACGCCTCTTTGTTACTTTTTGACTCAACAAGTTGTTAATGTGATTGTTTACAGGGTTGTATCTCAGTAAGCATGACTTTCAAGCAAACGAGCTTATGCTTTGTCTGCAGTCACTTGGCTTCAGGAGAAAAAGAAGGGGACGAGCTGCGAAGGAATTCAGATGTTATAGAGATACTTAAAAGCACACAGTTTCCAAAGATATGCAAAATTTCAAATTCTAACGTGCCAGACAAAATTCTAGACCACGAGTAAGCACCAAGCTTTTATTCGTTGTTTAAACTGTATGTATGGATTAAATATATCAAGATCTGACTTTAATATTTTCGGATGATGAATCTTCAGCCGCGTGATTTGGTTAGGGGATTTAAACTATCGAATAGCTCTTAGTTACCATGAAACCAAGAAACTGTTGGAGCAGAATGACTGGGATGCTCTTCTTAATAAGGATCAGGTACTTTCGTATGTCTGTTTCTCTCCTTATATTACTGTTTTTTGTGTTAGTGCTGACAAGATGGGCGGTTGGGTAACTGGTAATAATGGTTTTGGCTTGCAATGGGTCAATTTCAAGTACGGGTCATTATGTGCTGGATTGACCCGCCAACTCTACCTATCCAGTTTTTTAATAAGCATGAAAGCTTAAATTCTGATTACAGTATAACTACTTTTTCAAAGGCAATTTATATCTATATATGTGAATAAACTGAATTTGGAGGTTTTATGCTATATAAAAGAACTTTGGGCGACTTTTGACCTCTTTGACCCGCTTAAAAAAACATTATCCCAAAGGCTTCGATGTTGCCACCTCTAGTTTTTATGTTTCGTAATTTTGGTTAGATTATGCTTTCTTTTATGCAGAGGTGATAGTATTTGTTAAATAATATTGCTTTCTTTATTCTTGGATCTTGATTCTAGTGTAAAGAAAGTGTAACAACTACATAACCGATCTTGATTTTTGACTTGAATAGGCGCTCACTTTTGTTTCAATGTTTTTCTGTTGTGTTTCATTCGGATGTTTGAATAGCTCAAGATCGAAAGGGAGGCTGGGAGAGTATTTGAAGGATGGAAAGAGGGGAGGATCTACTTCCCACCAACTTACAAATACTCATACAATTCGGATATGTATGCAGGAGATACCTTAAAATCAAAGAGCAAAAGGAGAACACCAGCATGGTAATGAGTTCGATCCTGATAAAGGTGTATGCTTGCACTTTGTTGGTCAAAGAAATTACTTTACCCTACAAACCAATAAAAAAATTATTAGAATATAAAACTCGAACCATGCAGCGCCTTTTTTGTGGTTTTCTTTGGTCCCAAATGAAGCATTCAATATGGAAGCGTGAATTTCTTTTTGTTATTTGATTGAGAACCTAAAACTTGCAGGTGCGACAGAATCCTTTGGTATGGTGAAGGGATCCATCAAAAGTCGTATACACGTTGGGATTCACGGTTTTCCGACCACAGGCCCGTTTGTGGGACATTTATAATTTTTTTACGAAATTAAAGGTGAGTTAAACTGAAAATATTGGTTGACATGATCTGTTTTCTTGATCAATTTGAGCTAAACTGCATTCTTTTGTGCAGTGTATAAGAAGACCGACTGTGACTGCTGATCGATGACAGATGCTCAGTAATTTTACCATACGATGGACACACAGAAACATAATAATCAGCTTATAATGTCTCCTTTAACTGTACATAGAAGCAACATTCTTGCAACATACATCAGATGAAGAATGAAATGAAAAGATTTGCTTTTGAAGTGTCATCTTGCATCACCAATTTTTTACAAGTTTATGTAAGTCAACAATAATGTTTAAGGGATTAGCCATTCTTTTTATTTGATCATTTTTTAAAACTTCATAACTGATCCTATATATAGTCTTATACCGTTACACAACATTGCTTCGTGTCCAGATTAATGTAGTCTTTATGTTTTCATATTGTTAAGAGTACGATTCAATAGGGTTGTTTGATGTAATCATATGATTGCGCACAGGATTTATGTGGCCTTAATTAAAATGTGTATCAAAATGCTCAAACTTTTTTGGTGGGAACGCATCTTGTACATAACCACAGTGAATATGTAAGCGAGATAATACGGGAGCGTGCAGAGATAGTTCAAATCTATTCAACTGCATGTGAGACATTGTGTGTTCTTATACAATATGTGTCATGATCATATTTCGTCAACTATTATCATCTGTACATCACGTAGAGTTGGATGAGGTTCTCCTGTAGCGCAATTTATCACTCACTCTGGAATCATCGTCGACTTAGGCGTTGTGGCTTGTGGTGAAATAACAAACCGTGGTGTTAACAAAAAGATTTGTCTTTCAAATTTGCTGATAAAATAAATACATCATACTCATCAAAGTGGCTGTGACTTGCGAATTTACTGGTCAACTAATTATAGTTTAACTTCAGTAATTTACATCCTAATAAACATACATGAAAGCATTCAATTTAAAACCTAATCATATATAAACAAAATCTGACAAAGACAAAAGCCCGTCTAGCTCAGTTGGTAGAGCGCAAGGCTCTTAACCTTGTGGTCGTTCTTTTTTGTTGTTTTTTTAACTCTCTTCTATAACCTGTGTTTGAAGGTACGAGTTCTATCTAGTCACGCATGAGGTGAGTTGAGAAACCCTCAACTGAGCCGGCTTTTGCTTGAGCTCATCCTTCTTTACCTAGAGGCGAGTCTTTAGTTTGCTTAATTAAGTTGAGCCATGACTTGTAAATAGCATATAATTTTAACTAAGTAAACCAATTAGTATTTAATACGGTTTGTAGTTGGCTTATAATTTTTATTTTTACGTTTGACAAGTATAAGGTCTAATAGTAATTGAGTTCTTATGAAATTGAAGTGAAACTTCTTAGCTTTTTTTCTAAGCAAAAAGGATGATGAACAATATAAACAACCACAACGTGATGATTTTCTGAAAAACCAAATTGGCAAAGCCGATAATATTCTTCTATTTAGAACTTATAGGATTTTTCTCATTCATTCATCTTTTATATATAAGACCTTCTATGCCGTTCAAATGCAAAAGTTGTTGCGATGTGAAAAAACGAATAGAAAAAAAAAATTCGACCCCTCTTAACTTGAATTCCTAGCTTAACCTCTGAGCACCCAATGTTTCCATATTTCTGGCTTTTGATATGCAATTTCTTATGCAATTTCCACAACCATTTAGAGAGCAATGCAATGTTTTTAAATTTTAAGAGAACTATCCCTAAACCACCGACTTCAAAGGGTTCCTCATTTTAAAAGGCAGTCGCTTGCTTCCTTTTCCCGCAGTGTTTCGCACAACGGCACCTTTTGGGGAAGCATCACTTGTCGAATTGCTTATTAGGTTGTTTTTGTAAAGCGGTTGGGTAAAGGTATGACACCAACTTGTTAGTACAAAATTTAAGGGTATAGTTATTGACGGGCTAGACTTACAAGAAATGGGGTTTCTGGAAGGTCCGAAGAACTTTGAACTAAGGGACGCTGTTTTTATCTCCCGCTAAGAAAAGAAAACATCGTCAGTCTCACTATGGGTGGGATCCCACGATCAGCCTTGTGTGTTTGTGTTCTTAGTAACAAATTTGCCCTTAGTAGCATTTTAATAGGCGGATGGTTTTGTCATGTTCTTAGGATCATAGGGTGCGGCTCACCATATGAACCGAAGGGTTATCGGTGTTTGCCTCGTAATCATGCCATTTGACTTGCTTTAAGCGTTGTTGACTGCATTTATGGGGTTTTGGAACGCCGTCCTTGGTTGACGAGTCGCCCCCTTCCCAATTTGGCAATCATATGTTTATCTCTTAGGGCATACTCAATGCATACAACAATTTTGAGTCTAATAAGATGTCATATCATCATTATACCTTTCACATAAAATCTTCACAACCCATTAAAGCTTACCTATTAAAACAAAGGTGCCACGTCACCATATACATTTCATATATTTTTATAAAAGAGCATATATTTAGAGTGAATAGATAGTGGAGGACCCTACCAACATGTTATAATGCTTGTATGTTCGAAGAAGAACTCTCTTTCAATGCACCCCCTTTCACAATGCATTAATCTATGACATGTCATATTATTTTTCTATTGAATGACGCCATGTAGGAGCATTTTGGATGGCCTCAATCCTATGTTATATTCTTTACTCTTATTGGCTTAGTGGTTTCCCTAGGCTTGGATTATGCAGCCTCCCCATGTCGCATAGGTGGTTCGTATTTACACTGCGTTGCTCTTTTGCGGTTTTCGGACATGCCGAGGCTGTGGTTCGCTTGCATTCGTCCGGATGTCCGGAGTTGTGGCTTGTATGTGGATATCCGGAATTTTCAAACATATCCTCTAGCCTTGTGTGGGATCCAGACTCGTCACGCACGGGAGATACTATACGTGATCACCCAAGATTTTTAATGTTTGATTTGTGTGATGTGTGACCCTTTTTATACTAGTTACTCCAAATATATCGTATACAATGATGATGTCAAAGAAGCGATGAAACCCGATATGTTGGTGGTTTAAACAAAAAAACCAAATTAGTGTAGTGAAACCAAATGTGGGTTTCGCCACGATTGTGAAAATCGTACATTTTGGTTGCGTGGGAAAGGGGGAAGATGTGTTGATGTCGCATAGTTGGTTGGTCTAGGAAAAATGAAAAGAACACGAGTTTCGGGATACTGGTTTGTTCCAAGATCGAGTCAGGGTGTTCGTGAGTTAATACGTAGTAATTGTTTGTAGTAATCCTACAAAGGTCAGCCATTCACTCGTCAATTTGATTACAATAATCATTCAATTATCCAAGTATCAATTTTGGTATGTTATAGACTTATACTTTCTTAATTCTAGTATAAACAAGTTTTCGTTACCCGCGCGTTGCTGCGGGAGCATCTTGTCAATATATACAGACTATTTCCAGCTGCAACTGACTCTCTCAAGTAGAAGAATATTTACAAAAGAAATGGCAGGTTCAAAAGAAGAACATAATTCTGCATTCCGAACACACAATTGGATTATTTCTAGTTTTCTACAGAAATTTATATAAGAATTCTTTAAATTAACTTTTGTACTCCTACTGTATCAAATGTAAAGCTACAGTTTCATTACATCAAATGGTAGAACTGAAGAATTATACAATGACAGAGTTGAAGGTTATTTGCTACATCTCCGTGCAATTTCTTGTCCTTCAAAATCTTCGTGATTTGTTTTTAGTCTGAAACAAAGTACAAATTATTAATATGAAATATAAATAATATTAGCTAAAACCTTATTTGCCGAGGACAAAAAAATATATTTTTTCATATGCTCGGTGGGAGGAAAGGACATCATTATCGAAATCATCCGCACGTCGAGATCAATTAGTGCAGGTTGCGCAGACCCTACAGGTTTCTAACCTTGTCCATCATGATGCAAAGTTCCTTATGCTCCAGTATTACTACACAATGAAAGAAACCGAACATCTAGAAATTAAATTAAATCTAACACTCTAACTTGAAAGATAGTTTTTAACTTATTTCTAGTATGTTCGCTAAATGCAATTAGTGGTAGCATACCATTGAGAGTGCACTTGGTTTTTAACTTATCTCTAGTATGTTCGCTAAATGCAATTAGTTTTTAACTTATCTCTAGTATGTTCGCTAAATGCAGTTTGGCTAAATTGTTTAAAGTGTGTTATAAGGTTGATACAACAACTTAAACTTCTTTGCCTTAGACAATTCCATATGCAGATTACTTTCCAATTTCTCAGTAACTTTCAGCATAATCTTTGTGATCATCACCGGGCTCACATTCGGGGGAACAATTAGTATGGTATATGGATGGCCAATAGCAGGGCGATTTACGCTGTTGGTAGGGTTATCAATGTTTGAGATCTGTTCTGCTTACCCAACAGCGTTTGGGCTGTATTTCTGGAGCGCAAAGCTTTGTGGCAATGAATGGGGTCCTTTCGCTTCTTGGCTCACGGGCTGGTATGTACTTTCTGCCTCTTAAACTTTGCATTATTGGCATTTAAATTTCACCTTATTAATTTGACCTTAATAGTATAGCAAGCATGTGCAGTCGGCCGTTAGATTACTTACTAGATGCAACAATCTTCCTTGCAATGCATAAAAGTCTAATGACACTATGTCACGTTTTAGCTTCATAACTTGGGCTAATAGGGGGGAAGTTAGAAGAAACAAAAGATTAAAAAAACATATCAATAATTACCTTTATGCAGTTAAGAAAAGTGATGTTAACAACATCATCAAGTACTTCACCCATCTTCATTCCTAGATAGAACCTGCAAGGAAAATCAAAACCAAACCTTAAAAAAAGAACATAAAAAAACATACCTCCACACCAATTATATTTTTTTCGTATGATCAAGATAAAAAATTTCCCAAAAACCAAAACTTTAGACCCGAAATCCTAAATCCAGCCCGAAATCCTAAATCCAAAATCCAAAAAAGAACATACCTCGGGATCCATGTTTGAAATCGATTGTTAGTCAATCGGCTCCCTAGTCAAAATCAATTGTATTTCTTTTTGGTATGAATTTGCCGATGCATATTGATGTATATCGAATAGTGTATATTGAATAATTGAGTCTGCTATGTGTACTTTCAGATTGGGGTCAGGTAGGTGTTTTTAGATATGGGGAACACCTATGTATAGAATGAAGGAGTTCATCTGCTTGTGAATATTGCTTGTGAATATTACTCGAAGACACGCATCACTGCTAAAGCTACGTGGTTTGCTATAAGTAGGAAAAAAAGAAAAAAAAACATTGATACAGGACCCTAGTGATCAGGCTTAAATAAGGCCAGCACTAAAACGACGAAGGTGGTTTTCGTTTTTGTAATCATCTTTCGTAAAGCTACGTGGTTTGCTATAAGAAAAAAAAGAAAAAAAAGAAAAAAAGAAAAAAAAAAGCATTGATACTGGACCGTAGTGATCAAGCTTAAATAAGCCCAGCACCAAAAAAGAATAACTCACCTCATGTATAAGTGTGGCCAAAAGTAATGTTTCTTGTTCTGTTATCAGCTGACGAGGGCGACATTCACATGCCCTTCAAAGACACAAATGCCATAAGACGACTACACTCTTATCATCTGAACCATTCAGAAGGAGATCAATATGACAATATGTAAAATGTACCAGCAATTGCACGACCCATTGATCATGTTCAGATGCTACTGTCTATGGTAGTGTATATTCGCTGTGGTGGTTCTTCTAGTTACTAAAAAACCAAATCGACATCAGCAACACCCTCTGTAAAGATAAAAAGATAAGAAAAGTTCATTATTAAAACCGTAAAAAAATCATTTAAATACTTAATGCAACAGAGGGACAAATGTATACCCTCTAATTCCCCTACCAGCATCAAGTGTTATTCCTTGACAAACATTTTTGCCGCTAGAACCTGCAAAAAAAACAGGAGTTGAGTATTTGGCAGAAAATAATATATAGTTCGCAAAAATAATCAAAACACCAAAGAGCTTATCGTTAATACTACACATAAATACAGAATCTTCTATGAATACATTTCAATAACCCGTAGCAATAGGATCCTGCAGCTTCTGTTCGAGACCATCATCAGGATGTATGTCACATTTATTAGCTTTTAACTCGACTTTCTTTGCAACACTGCCTGATCCCGACATCTTCCTGTTCTCTTCATTTATCAACCTACACAACAAATCACACATAGATCTAAAATTAGGGGAAAATGAAAGAATGAACAAAAGTTTAAACCGCTAGTACCTAGGTTTGCAAAATTCGTGTCAAACCAAAACCACTTTTTTGTTTGGGTCTAGTATGTAGCAATCAACATTCGGTTTGTTGTCATGAAAAACATACGATGATATTAAGGAAACTGAAAGAACGTCTTACCTGTTGTTGTTGCCGCTTCATATTTCCCTTTGTGCTTATATTCTTTGACATACTGAACCACCTCCAAATCTTTAGTTCTTTCCTGTATGTTGGAATTCCATCTACCGAAGTGAATGATTGAAGCAACAATTCAGAAAAGGAAATAAGAAACACATGGTAGCAATCTGAACCTACATGAACTCCAAAACTAATCTAGTTTGATCAAAGCTGGGAACACTTTCTCTGACCAAGTTCATGTCAAGCATTGAAGACCATTGCAAGATCTTTTTGAGATGTCTGTTATTACCAAACAAAAGTACAACATAGATGCTAATTGTTGATTAGCTTATTTTAAACAGCTTAAGCTGTTTCGAAAACCCAAAAAAAAAATCATAAACGACCTTTGCGCCCGGAAGTGTCAGGCAAGCCACGAACTTGCAGTCTTGTCTGATTTGTTTTCTGAGAAACTTTTTATAAACCTGCAATCACAAATACAATAGTAAGGACAACTCTTTAACCAACATGATACTAAATCAAAAGCTTTAGAGCCAATAGCCTCAAATTACAACAAAAATATCCAAATCACAAATTTACCCACAAAACGACCCAATTAGATGAAACCCTTTACACCTAAACCCCTATTAAAACAAATAATTTCATTAAAGCTCTAAAAAATAGAAATTTAACTAACCTTGAGTTATCAGCAGTTGAATCAGATACAATGCTAAAGCAGCCCCATTCAAACCCTAAAAGTAAAATCAATAAAAACAAAATCAACATAAACTAATTCAGATTATAAAAAAATATTTATGTATTTAATCACCGACCGATGGAGATTGGGGAAGAAAGGCTTAAAAAAGGATTGGCGTATGATTTATGGAAGTGATGATGGAGGTGCGTGATGGTGGAGGCGCGTGATGAAGAAGCTCTGGAATAGTCTAGGTAGATAACGTTATAAAGAAAAGAAAAAAACTACCGAAGTAAATGGGACAGTGGGAAAGCCACACTACCGGGCCTGAAACCGGATATTCTTAACCCAACACTGTAGCTGATTCTTAGTATATATGTAACAAGCAAGATAACCCGCGCGTTGCGGCGGGGCTTACTATTTTTCGGATCGATTTTAATATAGTTCGTTTGCCAAGTTTTGCCAAGTTAAAATATATATATAAAGCTTGATCAAGCTATAAAGGCTGAAAGGATATACAATTGTTGTAGGGAAAGTTTATGAAACAACAAAAGTCACTATCCTTTTACTTTGGATATTTCTCTAACCATTTCTCAAGAAAAGCAAGATTGTCTCCAGCTGAAATGAGAAAAAGAACAATCAATCAAAAAATGTTCATTCTAATATACAGCCATAATCACATTTCAATTTCATAAAAGCAACAATTATAATCTTTCAGAATAACATAATACCATATAAACAATTTCACCCTACTGAATGACATTCTTCATAGGAAGTAAGAACCTTTATCTTTGGCATGTTTTTTATTTTATTTCGTGTATGTTATAAACAAAGTGCTACATATGGTTTGTGGGTTACAAAAGAAACATGGCTAAGTACATGTCATAAAAGATACATGGTTATAAAAGAAACAGACTGCTACATAAGAGATTACTTGATATAGTTACATTATAGAATATTAGTTACACTTTTTTAAGTTTCTGTTTGTTATTGTTTTTTATGTAAAGGTATAAAGTGTTACCCGTAGTTGGCGACAGGTTGTGGACCATGGTTTTGGCAGTGTGGTTCGGAAGATTCCTCTGGTACGTTGATGTTGCAGGCACAACATTTTCTATATTACCATCGCTTGCTTGCATTGATATCGACAGTTGTTTCTTTTGTTGTAAAGTTTACTCGCTGTAGCAATTAGTTTTTTATTAGGGATATTTACATTTTTAAGTTCAAATATGGGTTGAATAGGGACTTATACCTGGTAGTGTTACGGATTAACATTAAGTACTGATTCTAATGAATAACGGTTTCGGCTCTGTTCTTGTTCTTCGGTAGGA